>VYZM01005814.1:20534-52384 GCA_013398915.1 Dromas ardeola | reverse complement strand
AAAAAAAAAAAAGAGAGAGAGAGAGTGCAAAGGCTTTTTCATTGATCTTACGGCCAGGGTAGCAAGCCTCAGAGTCTCAGATCTGCCAATGGGGAATACAAAGACTAGTGATCCCCTTGTCAGGTGTCAGCTGGGCTCTATTTGCTTTGTGTCCAAAGCTCGCTTTGCTTTCATGAGGAGAGAACTTGCTTGTATGGGAGCGCTGAGCAGAAACTGGCCTCTGCTGCTGTGGCTGTTCCCCATCGTGAGTCGCTGGGGCTGTCCCTGCGCTGGCCGCGGGCCGTCTCCTTTGGGAGGGAGTCTGCAAACGGGGCACCTTGGAGCCTTGGCTTCTGCGGCGACAAAACGACTTACTGTGCGAGGCAGGGTCACACCGCGGGGCGGGAGCCGCCTGCAGGACTTTGAATGTGAAGCCAGTTTATCTTTTTCAGGAAATTTTATCAGCTGTCAAATAGGTGGTGTAACTTTAGTTATTGCTTTGTCACTTTTAGCTTTTGAATCACTTTGTTTTCTCTTGGTGTTTCTTTTGAAAGGGAAGCTCTGCTGCCCTCACTTGGTACCTGTCCTTTTCTTGACTTTTTTTTTTTTTTTTCAAATACTCGCTGTGTCTGGCATTCCACAAAGGCTCTTCCCAGCCCAAGGCATGGCTGCTAAATGCACTCGTTACAGGGCTGCTTCCAAAATTGCACGAGCAGGCTTCATTCTTTGCAAGACTGTGGAGTTTCACTCTAAAAATGAGACAATGCCTAGTTAAGAGCAAAACTGTCCTGCCTGTGGTTGAAGACCACCTCCAAACTGCTCTGAAGAGTTTCCAAGCTTGAGTTGTGTTGTACAGAATTAAAAAAAAAAAAAAAATTAAAAAAAAATCAGGTTTTCTTAGTATGTTAAAAAAAAAAAAAAAAAAGTTTTGTCAAAGTTAAAATTCCTTGAAGGCTTTATTCAGACTTGGTCTTTTCCAGTCTGTTGATTTATTAATAAGTTTTTATTCCTGCTCAGTAACTTACATTTGCTTCCCAGATCTCCACTATGAATGGAATTCACCCCCGTGCAGAAAGCTAGCCACAAGCCTAAGGACAGTTTGAACCTTCCGTTAACCATTTGCAGATAGGGAAATGTCACAGTAAATACAGAAAAGGAACCGAATGTTGCTGTGTACTTTGTCTAAGGTGGCAGAGGCAAGGACAGTCCTTCAGGTGAGGAGATCGCGACATCAGCAAAGCCATAAACACGAGCAGGATCGAAGCAGCGTAGTGTGGTCAGTTCTCTTGTGATTCCACCTTAGACGGTGTCTGCGTACTGAAGTGTTGCATTTATTTTATTCTTCAAGCTACGTCATCATAAAATTTGGCTCACTTAAGATGCCGTGCTCCGCACCTGCGTGTAGCGGGAGAGACCGGAGCCAGTGCAGGGAGTGGTGCCTCCTGTGCCCAGCTCGGGCCGAGCCCTTCGCCTCTGCCATAGGTCTGGGACCGAGGAGGACTTGAGGACCCATCTCTTAGGGTGGAGGGAGAAGGCAGGACCCACCGCTGTCCAGAGCAGTGTCCCCATAGTGGTGTGTATCCACACATCTTTTTCCTTCCCTCTGGTTCTGTTTTTTCAGTACGTCTGTATCATGAGAGCGTGAAAACCACTGAAAACTCAGAGACACGCGAGCCACTATAAAATAGGATAAGTTTCTCACTGGGGTGAGTTGGTCAGTTTATGGTCACCTCCCTTTGTCCGGCTGACCAGAGGGTGTCAGTATGGAAAGGACACCTACTTGTGTAGGGACATTGAACGTTGTAGTACTGTTGTTTATACAAAGCAATTAAAAGTCTTTAAAAGTGGAAAAAAAAAAATTGGCACAGCTACATTTATAGAAAGAATGTTCAGCAGTTGAAACCAAAATGATGAAATAACTGTAAAGGTGATCCATTATTATGAATGTTAAGTTTTGGAAATGAATAGTCCCTAAGGTCCTTAAACATTTATTATAATTTTATGTTGCTTTAATGTTCTGGGTAAGGTCAATAAAGTAGCTATTCTTCAAATATTTCAGGAGAGATTTTTTTTCAGTGTATTCTAAACTGTAATAACTAAAGTTACTTTTTGGGTAGTTTCTAGTTACATACGTGCTTTTAAAAAAAAAAAAACCAACTTGGAGAATGTCCCCACACTTACTTTTTTTATCAAAATAAACAGGTCTTATAATAAAATAAACTGTTTATTGAAAGTAAGGTCCTGTGATCTATCTACCTGCAAAATGTTAGGGTTTGTGGGAGGTTTTTTAAGATCCAGCTTTTTGTGCACTGCTGCCGGTGAGCTCATGGTTCAGTCACAGAAGCCAAACGCAGAGCGGTTTGTCCTGGTGCTGCCTCTGTCACAAGGTGACCGTAGTTTTGACTTCCGTAATGAGGAATTTGTCCTTCGTAACAGTGTCAGTGAAGCACCTTGTTGTAACACTTCTACTTTTAGGCTTCGAAGAATAGCGTTAGGGTGGAGGGACCAAATTCACATTTAGCATAAGAAAACACAGCTCCCCTTGAGCTCCCGTGGTGGAGCTGCACTTGGGTTTTTTCCAAGAACTGAATTTGTCACCCTTTAATCTACTTTAGTCTCGATGTTCGGAAGCAGAAGAGTCTTTGTGCCGTAGGCAAGTTCCTCTAGTGTAGCTCTGCACTTCTCAGTGTTGGATACTCAGCACAATAGAACTCATAAATATGAAGATCAAAAGGCTAGTGTTTATTTTCTTATGGTTATTATACCTTATTGGTTTTCTATTTATTAATTTCAAAACTGCGGAGTTCCTAAAAAGGCTGGCGGTTACCTCCCTCTTGCTTGTAAGAGCTGGGACCTGCGTGTTCTGCGACTTCTCCGGGCCACAGCCGGCAGAATTGAAACTGGCCGTTAATTTCGAAAGTGTCTGCTCTTAGGTCCATCAGGCACAGCCGTGTTTCTGCGGCTGCTCTGCTGTAGTAGTCTTATGCAGGAGAACTAAACAAAACTTGAAGTGTTGCTTTCTCCTCCTGCATGATTTAAGAACCAGTTGAAGCCTTTATAATCCCTAAAGCAAAAGGCGACACCCAGTGAGTGGATTTGACCTTAAATCCTGTTGTTGTTTTTTTCCCTCTTGCTGCGGTTATTTGTTATATATCCCACTTGGTCAAATGCTTACAGAGGTTGAACTAGAAATATTTTTCTGTTGAGTGGAATTTTCAGCACTTAAATTCTTTTTGTTGATAATGATGGAAAATCAGTACTAGTGGAACTGCCACCTGAAACCTGGAAAAATTGCTACTGTGTTCACTTTTTAGAATCTTTATTCTCATACTATTGTTCCTCATTTTTAAACGTTTTGGAGCAACTTTTGGGTGGAACAGCTGAACTTTTTCACTTGGTCATTGAGAAGAAAATTACTTGAGACATTTGAAACATAAGTTGGGATAAACCTTTATTTGACCAGTAATTTTGAATAATACTGTACTTCTAGTCTTTTTCTTGATTTAATTTCCCTTAACTTATGTAATCTTTTGTTTATAAATTAATGTGTTTGTGGGACAGAAGGTTTTATCGATTGTTTTCCGTACTGTACAGTATATGGTTAAACATTTTGTATATTTAGTGTGTTTTTAAGTTATTGATTTGTTTTATATCAAATAATTTATTTTTCAGGTACCATTTTCATTTAAACTTTGTTTTTACATGGGTTTATTTTAAATAAAGTATGACACTGCTTTCCAAATGTCTAAAATGAAGTTGAATCCCATTGTGTTATTTTGAGACTACTTCTGTAAATTAACTTATTTTAGAAATAACTGCAAAATTGTACCGAGTTCATACTTTGGTTGTGCTTCAATTCAAGTGCTTGGAAATTTTCTGCAATGATTTTTGAGCAATTTGAAAAATGGGAATTTTCATATTGAAACAGTTCAAAGATTTGTTGAATGAAGCAGCAGCTTTGTAGAATCCTGTGGATGGAATTAATGAGCATTGTTTTCTATATGGTATTTTCAAAATTAAAGAAACAACGCCTAGATATTTTATGCTAGTGTTAATACTGAAATGAAATTATCTGTCAATAGTGCAAAGGAGTTTTGTGCTTTCGCCACATGTTCATTACTGGTTTTGTTGAGTACTTGTTTGGAACATCCTCATGAAGTTTTTAAATGATCCATGATGAAAGGTGATGTACTTCAAAATAGAATTAGGCTTTTACTTAACTGTTCATATTTTGTCTTTTTTTTTTCCTGCAGGAATTGGATTATTATTGTGCAATTTGGAGTTTGACATTTTTTTCAGAAGAATCTGAACTTTGTTCATGACTAGGCTAATCGAGCTTACTCCGCTAAAGGTTTTGTTACTTGTAGCCTTATTAGAAAGGCGGAATTAAAAGGCGGCACGTGATTTCCTTTTTGTTTTTCAGGGGAAAAAAAGTTGTTCTCTCCATTTTACGGTGTTCATCCTGATTAAACCCAAACCAAAGCCCAGCGACCCTATTGCTCAGAAATGTGTATTGAAGCTTTTGAAGCGAGCCCTCGCGCCCTCGCAGCCCCTCAGCCGTGGGTTGGGCAGGGCGCTGGCGTCCCTCTCGCCCGGCGGCCGCCCCCAGGCAGGGGGGGCGCCCCCGTGTCACCCCGCGAGGGAGGTCGCGGAAGGGACCTGTTTAAGAAATGCTCCTGAAACTCTGTCCTTCCAGTCGCAAGGGACCCGTGTGCTCCTGTTGGCTCTGAACAGACCGTGCTCCACAACTTCTCACCAACACAGATGCTTAAAGTTTTGATAAATTGAAGTCGACTCCAGCTGAGTTTCAGCGTGTTCTTTAGTTGCAGAAATTATCCATCTCTCTCAGAGCTGGGCTAAATATCATACCTTTGAGGCATTGGCTCTGATTTTTCTCTTATCTTAATGACTTACCTGTGAAAAGGGATGTGAAATAAGAAAAAAAATAGTGTCTCATGTATGATAACATGGAACGGATGGCGATGCTGCATCAGCACAGGCATGGCGATACAGTGGAGAGCTAGATTTCCAGTTATTTTTTTCTTGTTATGGGAATTGCTCAGTCCGGCATTGTTCACCAAGTTGGAATTACTCTTTGTGCTAAATTGGTGAAGAGCAGAAATGAGCATTTTCTGTTACTACTAATAAAACAACAGATTATTGAATGTGCAGCATCTGTCGTAATCAGGAATGCTTAATCGGCAGTGCAGAATTCTAGAGCTTTCCTGGGTTTTGCTTTGGATGGAGCTGGGGCAACTTCTACATTCTTACTCCCACCAGATGTTAGTCCTGTGCCGTTCACTTTGTGCAGGTTCATTCTGACCACCATTGTATTTTCCAGGTTTTTCTTCTATGAAAAATCATGATGGAAAACATGTATTAACCACCAAAAAGCTTAGTAACAGAATACAGCCGTGTGAAGTATGTGTCCCTCGCAGAAATGGCTGTTTTTTCAAAAGCAAAACAAAAAAAATAGTGTAAACCTGCGGATCCCCAGGTGGAGATTGTGTTTTTGCAGAATTCCCAATAGACTCCTTGGCTTTAGACTCTTCCCCCACTTGCTCTGCTGTATCCTACTGTTAAATTTAATCCCCTGCATTTCCACAATCCCTGGGGGGGGAAGCGGGGGGGGGAGAAGAAAGGCGGGAGGGGGAAAAGTGTTAAACTGCACTGATCTCTGTCTCGCTGGTATGTCAGGAAACAAGGTGGAAAAAATTTCATCCTGGCTTTATATTTTTCTCTGTATCTCCTATCTTTTTTTTTTTTTTTAAAAAAAAAGCAACATGGAAAAATTAGTATAGGGAATGTCCTCCTGGGTCACGTTGACGGTGCCTTTAGCTTGGGATCTCGTCTCCAGCAGTGGCGGGAAGAGAAGCTATTTAAGGAGGGCACGTAGTGCCTGGCCAGTGTCCCCTCCTCCTTCCCCTCCTGCGTCCCAGCCCAGCAGCGGGTGTCTCAGGGCCCGGCCTCTTCCCGAGACATCTCTGCTCCTTTTCCTGCTTGAGTTTTGAAGCTGCCTTTCTTTTCCTTATGCTAGCTCCTGCTTTCATCGCTTGGGGACAGCAGGAGACTGGAAGGAAAAGTGGAAGGTTTGGGGTAACATTTTTACGTCTGTGTGTGTGTTAAACATGCAGTTGAATGAAGGTGAATAAATAGTGATGTTTCACTCTCTGCACTGTGAAATACTTTTTTCCCCCTTTATTAAAGTATTTACGTATAGAAGCAGTGAAGTTAGCAAAATGAGACTGACTTTTGTTTATCAGAACATAACTTCTACTAACAGCTCATTGGCAAGTTTTTTTTCTTTACGATGAAATTAATTTAAACAAAATTTGTCACAGTTAAAATACAGATTTGTTTGAATTGTACGTATAGTATATAATGCTTTAAACGTTGAGCTTTTTAAAATGGATTGACTTCTCTCTGCAGAGCTGTAGCTGGAGCACATATTAAAGAACATGTTCTCAACTTAAACTAGAACTTAAAAGGAACTTCACGTGGAGTTTAATAAAAATGGGTTTGGGGCATCCTGTATTCTCTGAGTAGGTATCGGCGGACCTCTTAAACTCACTTTAACTGAAATTCTGTTTGAATGTGTTGGACAGATTCTACCCCCAAGTCCAGCCCGTGCATGCTACAAAGAAAGATCAGAGAGGAGAGCAAAGCAGAAATGGTTTGGCTTAGGAGCAGTGGTGGGGCAGTGCGAGCGGCGCGGAGCCGCCTCCTCGCGGGCCGCAGCAGGCTCCGGCGCGGGTGGCCGGGAGGAACGTGCGCTCGCACTGCCGGGATTGCAAGGCTGTGTTGCAGCCTGCGAACGGCTGTGGTAAGTCACCTTGTGTGCGTCTCCGGAGTCGTGGCACAAATGGGTTTGGGCTCAGTCAAACCAGGCTTGCAAAGTTCAGGATGAAACGTCTTTGTGAGCTTATATCCGACTTCATCTTTCCCTCCCAGCTTGTTCCTTCTGCTTTGCATCTTTCAAGAGACACAGTGTTCATACGCATTTATATGTATATTTGTTTGTATATGTATATATATGTATACACACATATAATACCTGTGTGTGTATTAAAATGTATGTAGACTGTATTTATGGTTAATTTAGAATACATATATGTATCCATATTAGCATTGTGTATCTGCTGTACATGCACATATATGCTCTTCCATATGCCTACACAGTATGGAAGTAATTCATACAAAGATGTATATCCTTAAAAATCCAAGTTTATACAAAACTTTATATTCATAATGTATTGTTAGCAATAGTACAGTAGTGTAAAGAGCAAGGTATGGAAGTTTAAGAAAGTTAATCTCTAGCTGGGTAAAAACATCCAGATTTTTCTGTAGTTTCTCTTGAAATAACTCTAGAAATTGGCCACATCTATATACTGTATCTTAATATTTCTCAACAATGGTCCTGTAATGCACAATGTCACTGCTTTTCAGGGAGCACCTCCCATTCCCTTCTCCCTGTGAGACAAAATGCTGTCGCTTCTTTGGGAGCCAGCGACTTTCTGAAATTATTTTAATTTTGTTTTAAGCCCCCTTTACTACATTTTTTCCCCTTTCTGTTCTTACCGTATCTCGTGGGCTTAACGTTTTAATCCTTTCTTACTGCAGGAATGGAGGAAGGAAGACAATTCGGCCTCAAGAAGGACTGTGACTCTAGTGAGATGGCGGTGACTGACGGCGTATGCCTTGGCACACGGCGTGGTTGCCCAGGGTGCTGCACCGGGCCCTGCTGCCCCCCCCATGGCTGCTGGATTCCAGGATAGCCATCCTGGCTGCTTGTGCTAGCTTAGATAGAACGTATTGAAGCCTCGCCTGAGTGTCTTAAGTGCTTCTTTTCTGAACAAGGCAAAGTTAATATTTGAGGTATGACGTGCCTTGATGGCTTTGCCTTGTTCGGTCACTCAGCTGGCTCGTAAGGACTTGCCCCAGTTGGTTTCCTCCTGGGCAGCGGTGGCTCCAGCGCTGTGATAGTTCCTAGGAGCGTTCTGGCTGTCCTGGTGTGCACCTTGGGTTACTTAAACACAGCAATTCTCAAAGGCAGCACGAGGTGGAGTCTTGTTCTGAGGCTTTCTGCTTTCCTCCTGGTCCCAGTGTGCAGCACGCTCAGCTGGGCAGGCTGGAGCCTCCCGTGCTTGGGCTGCTGGTGGCCTTGGGGAAGGAACGTTTGCCCTGAATTTGGCCTCTCCACGTTCATATCACAAATACTGACCTTACAGAAGAACAGCTCTAATATCCACTGCGTGGAATCCGATTTCCCCCTTCCTTTGTCGGGATGCATTCTGGGCTTGGGTGAGGGAGTAATGCAAGCCGGTCATATCCAAAAAAGAATAAAAAGGGAAAAAAACAGACTGTTGAACTGGTGGGATGCAGGCAGTCTGACATAATTTGTGAAACACTCCTTCTGCAAAGAATGACTTGGTGGCAGTCGGGGTGCCGCTGTGTGCGAAGGCATCCCTGGCGGCGTTGGCGCAGTCTCCAGCAGTGTGGGGCAGGGAGAGCTCAGCCGTGCTGCCCCTTTGCTCAGTGAGGAAGGTGAGCGTCCCCTCATCCTGAGCAGACGTTTTGTTGTACGAACCAAAGGGGGGAAAGGGGTGGCGGCCTAATATGAACAAGGATTAAATGGTTTTGCTCAGAAATGCTTTAGTCTTTTGTAGTATACGTGCTAGAGTGGGATTGTCTCGCCTGCTGGGCAGAGCTGCTGGAGCTGGAGCTGTGCTGCCAGCCGAACCCGTCCCTCTCCCGCTCCTTACTGGAGCTAGCTGAACGAGAAATTCCACACAACAGCCGCTCCTCCGCGCTGTTGGCACTTGTATCTGTGTGAAAGCTTAATAGGTTATTAAAATGATGTGATGTGATAGAGCTTCAAAAGTGTTTTGTATTACAAAAGGATTTTAGGTATACAGGTCCTAGAAAAACCACCCCTAATAATAATAAAATGTCATTGCAGTCATAAATAAGACTCCAGAGGTGAATTCTGGGTATGGTTTTAGGTGATGGTGTTGCTGTAAATGCTCAAATCTCCAGCATTTTATACCAGCCCTCCACCATCATCTTCTTTGTGCTGATAAAACTGTTGGTAGGACTTAGTTAAATGAAAGATAAACCTCACCAGTGGTTACTTTCCACCTGGATCTGTTCTTGGGTCTGTTTTCCACGTAGTCCCACAGGGATGTACGTACCAGCACTGCTGGAGGGGTATTTAAAGGGTGGGATCAAACAGCTGAGCGTGGGGCTGCTTCAGGTGGCACCGCCAGCAAAGATGCCCGGAAGGTGCTGCGAGTGCTTGGTGTTGGCTGGGTGGCTTGATGGAACAGGAGGAACCCTTCAGGGAAACCAGTTAGGCTGGAAGGCGGGCTGCATGGATGTGGAGGACAGTTGGAGTTGCTTCTTAGTCAAAATTGCTGGTACGATCATCAGTCTACATTCCTGGCAAAAGCCCAAAAAAACCCCTCGTGCTGAAAAAAGTCCAACCTGAAATATTAAAAGGAAGAGTGAATGGAGGTGGGGGAGGACTGGTTAGCAATGAAAGATGCGGGTAAAAGGTCAGGAAGTGAAGGAGTTGTTCGTGGTACGGTGAGGTGGGATAGAGAGAGACTTCATTTGCAGCTAGAGTGAGAACATGGCGTATTTGGCAAAAGGACAGTGATAAGAGTACACGTACCTACAAGGACAGGACCGTGCTCAGGGATGCAAACCAGAAGAGACTGATGTGTTCTTAAGCGTAAGTGCATCGTTAGCACTGGCGTTCTGGCAGTAAATACATTCACTTGTCAGTCCTGGTGGTATTTTATGAGTGGAAAAGGACAAATAACAGGCTGTGATGTGTTTCAGTAGACAGGACACTTCTCCCTGCTAAACGTAGGAAATTAAGGCTGTAGCAGCTTCCTCGAAGGGGCTGTGCGCTGAGGAGGCTTGATCCCACCAAAGTGTAGCCTAAACATTACTCTAAAGCTGTACACTTGACATTTTGAATAACAGATTTAAAGATACAGAGGTAGATGAATACATTTTGTCAGAGGATTTTATCACAGAATCATTAATTTGATGGGTTTCTTTGATAAATTCTTGATAAATAAATTTTCTAAATGTATAAAATGTAGTTAACTCCCATTTATCTGACTTTTGTAAAACATTTGATATGGTATTGCATAAAACTAAATAAGCTTGGGTAATTACAAATATAGGAAATTTAAGGTGGGAGTTGCGTTGAAGACAGACGGTGGCAGAGAAAGTTAAGCAAGAGATTTTCAGTTGGGGGGGCATTAAGAATTCCCCAGCTTTTTGGGATGCATTTTCAGTGTTTGCTTATGTTGAAATATAACTTACTGCAGACTGGCAGGGGTTGGCAGGGACCTCTGGAGATCACCCAGTCCAACCCCCGGCCAGAGCAGGGTCACCCAGAGCAGGTGGCACAGGAACGCATCCAGGCGGGTTTGGGATGTCTCCAGAGACGGAGACTCCCCCACCTCTCTGGGCAGCCTGGGCCAGGGCTCTGCCACCCTCACAGGAAAGAAGTCCCTCCTCACATTGAGACGGAATTTCCCGTGTTCCAGTTTGTGCCTGTCGCCCCTTGTCCTGTCACTGGGCACCACTGAGAAGAGCCTGGCCCCATTCTCTTTCCACCCACCCTTTAGCTATTGCTGACACTGATGAGATCCCCTCTCAGCCTGCTCTTCTCCAGCTGAACAGCCCCAGGGCTCAGCCTTTCCTCAGCAGAGAGATGCTCCAGCCCCTCCGCATCTTCACAGCCCTGCACTGGACTCTCTCCAGCAGTTCCCTGTCCTTCTGGAACTGGGAAGCCCAGAACTGGATGCAGTGCTCCAGCTGTGGCCTCCCCAGGGCAGAGCAGAGGGGGAGGATGACCTCCCTCCAGCTGTGGCCACGCTCTTTTTAATGCGCCCCAGGAGACCACTGGCCTTCTTGGCCCCAAGGGCACATCAATGGCTCATGGTCGTCCTGTTGCCCACCAGGACTCCCAGGTCCCTCTCTGCAGAGCTGCTCTCCAGCAGGTCAGCCCCAACCTGTCCTGGTGCAGGGGGTTATTCCTCCCGAGGTGCAGCACCCTACACTTGCCCTTGTTGAACTCCATGAGGTTCCTCCCCACCCTGCCCAGGTTTCGCTGGGTGGTGGCACAGCCTTCTAGTGTGTCAGCCACCCCTCCCAGCCTTGTGTCACCAGAAAACGTGCTGCGGGGACACTCTGTTCCCTCATCCAGGTTGTTGATGAATATGTTGAACAAGACTGGAGCCAGTACTGACCCCTGGGGACCACCGCTAACCACAGGCCTCCAAGTGGGCTCTGTGCCACTGATCACAACCCTCTGAGCTCTGCCATTTGGCCAGTTGAATGTGCTAGGAATTGTTTCCCTCTCCCTGACCCTTCTCCCATTTTCTCATGACTATGAGGAGAGGTTTTGGAGAGGCATGAGAAGTACAAGTGTTCTTGCACAGAGCATGTGTCTGACGTGATGAAGAGGAGCGTACAGATGTGCACGTTCAGGAACGGGGTGCGCAGAACTACAACCAGTGATGACGTGGATGTGGAACACTTCTGTGAAGAGGAAGCTTTGGGTGTAAATTGTTCAGGGCCCTGTAGGAGCAGGAGAGCCCATGTGATGAGTCAAATGGGCTTGATCACGTGCTTCATAGCATCTTGTGACATGAGACCGAAGCTCTCAAGAAGATAACACGAGGGGATCCATTTACACCCTCTACGTCTGCCATTGATCTGTGTCCTTTGGCTAGGAGATGCACGAGGCTGGGAATGAGGAAATTGTTCTAGGACAGGATTTGGCAATCTGCTGTCGACCTTGTCACACGTTCTTTTATGAACTTGTAGTGGAAGGCTGTTGATGAGAACTTGGAAATCTCAATGCACCTGGTTGTTCAGGGGTTTGTCACACAGGCGGCATGGAAGGAGGCAGGCTCAGAATGGCCAGCCCTTGCAGAGAAGCTTGTTGATGTCCTGTTCCCAGGTGCAGTGATGCCCTTGAGCTCTTCTCGCTTACAAGGGAATAGATAGAAAGGCAGAAGCCCTTTGACGTGCTCTTAGTTTTGAACTGAGCCTTCCTGCGTTCCTTACTCTGACAAGGCACCAGTTGAGCAATTTGGTGGTTTTCTAGCTGGGGCTGGGACACAGGTGGAAGTGAGGGTGTCGCGTAGGTTGAGGATGCAGTGCAATGAATGAATTGTGCATGCACAGAAACCTTCTGTTGAACTGCCGAAATTTTCAATTTTGGGCAGCTGAACAGCTCTCGGGTAGAGTTAGTGGTGGCATTGCGGTGACAGTGGGCACAGGGGTTTGCTGTCCAGAGCCAGTCAGGGAGTCGTGGTGCTCGCACTGAGTTAATACCCGTCTCAGAATTGTCTCTAATACTGGGTTCAAGCGATGTGTTCCCAATTGAGTTGCAGATTAAACCCCGCCGGAGGCTGTGTTTGGTGAGGAAGGCAGAGGTCTGCCTGGCCAAGGGAGCATCCCGTCAGGCGTTGGTTCGTACAGCCCCGTCAGCCGGAGACCTGCTTACCCGGGGCAGGCTTTTCTCTTGTTGCCGTAGCTGTGGCAGTGAGGGCACCTAACCCTGGATTCTTCATGACAGAAGAGGGTGTTTTACGAGACCATGTTCTTTGGTTGGCACCAGGACGCTGGTGTTTCTTGTCCCCAGCCCCAGGCCGGTTCGGAGTGGCTGAACCGCAGGGCGCAGGCAGCAGTGGACATTCCTGGTGGGTTCAAAGGCGGCTGCCGTGCTCCTAAGACATCCCCGAAACTGGGACGTGTGGTGGTGGTTTTTCCCCTCCTCTTACTGGGATCCTGGCTAAAGCGTGTTAGTGCCATTTGATGATTTCAAGTCCGATGGCTATCACAGTTGGTCTCTTTATATACCGACGGTGAGTGGTGGCTGGAAATGCGCCTGCCGGGGACAGGCTGCCTCTATGTGCTTTGTTTCTGATTTTCCTTAGTCCCCTGGCTCGGCTTCCAGAAGTTGATGCCATAGCTTTGAAAGCCAGGGCTGCAGAGGATAAGATTTAAGGGGTGGGGTGGGTGTTCAACGTCTTTATTAAAACAAGAACCCATGCAAATGAAGAAATAATCTCAGTTAGTAAGATATCCCTTCTAAATTAAGAAATGGTAGAACTTACCAGCTTGCATAACTGAAAGGCTGAGCGCTTTTGTCATTCATAGGCTAGTTTTGTTGGGGTTTTTTGTTTGTTTTCTACTTTGCATCACTTCAATTACGTTCTCAAGAACTTTTGTTCAATAAGGAGGTTATAGGCTTGAGTCGGTGACATCTAAGAGCTGTAATCAAGGGGTTAACTAAAGCATGTACTTTGTTTTGATCCTTGCCTTTGGAGTATGGGAGAGTAGTGTTCTTTTTACACCAGGGAGTTTGAATAATAAAGTAATGATACTCTTATCATCTTAATTTTACTTTTTCCACCACTATTATTCCACCATTCTAATCCTTATGTAGTACAGGACAACCTACTTGATTCTTCTGATTTTTTCCTCTTCTGACCCATTAAATAGTATAATCTGATTTTGTTTTCCTATCTTCTGGAATTGGTGCGTGGGTGAGTTGTTACAGCCTCTCTGGTGCTGTGAACTTAATATTTTAGTTCACAGAACAGTAGGTAATTAGAATAACAAGCAGTTGAAGAGGGGCAGGTTGTTGGGGTTCCCCCCAGCCTGCTGAGGCAGCGTATGCAGCACTACCCGCCTCCTCTGTGCGCGTCCCGTTCCCCGCCGCGGTCTCCGTAGGCAGGGGCAGCACATGCCTCTTTGGTTTCTCCAATAACATTTTTCCCAGCTGTCTCCCGAGATGGAAAGCGGTGGCCTGTGGCTCGGTCTTGTTGGTCTCACCTGATATTCCACGTGGGGATGTGCTGAAGAGAAATAGTTAGCCCAGAGCTGCTGCTTATGTACTGGGAGGTGAGAAAAGAGAAGATCTTGGGGGAGCATCCCTTCCGTTGTGGCTTACGTGGAGAGCTGTGTGTTTGGATGCTTTGAGGAGGGGATGGGGAAAGGAGGAGCGGAACTGGTTGTTTTCTGTCTCCCTATTTGCGGGCATTTTGCACCTTTCTCTGTGTGTCTTGTCTGGCACTGGTGAGGCAAGAACCGGGAGACTGAAAATGCCCCAGTGCGGCTGCTTGAGGAGCTCCTGGTGTCCAGCCCCGCGCAGCGTGACTCCGCTGGTTGTTTCTGCGTCTGATGCCCAGCCATATCGCAACAGTGGGAGCTGACTTGGCCCCTGGTCCCTGAGCTGCTGCCGCTGCTAGATTGTGAGGGGGAATTTCTGATCTGGTTACAGAAGTCCCTGCTCACTGCAGGGGGATTGGACCAGGTGGCCTTTAAAGGCCCCTTCCGACCCAACACATTCTGTGATTCTATGAAAGGGGAAAGGGAGGTTTTGTGGTTGCAGATTCAGAAGGTGGAATTATTCAGGTCCGTAGGCGGACAAACATTCTTACCAGTTCCTTGTATGTATTTGTTGTACCTGGTGAAAAAGCGAGGGAGTGAATGAGTACAGAGAGAGATTTCTGCTTTCGTAACTCTATTTGTGAGCGAGTGAGTAATTGGTACTTGCAAAGGATATATATGAATGTTTTATTTCCTGCTTAAGGCTTCATGTTCAGGACATGCAAATTGGTGCTCAGGTTGGAAGAAAGCATGATCTTGAGGAGCAGATGATAACGCTAAATAATAGATTACTGGAGGCAGGTATCCTCTCAGGAAGAATCGCCAATATATGAGCAGTAGAAACTAACAATTAAAGGTCAGGATTGGCGTTTTTTTGTTATTAGGAGGAGAATTGTGAGGAATTTAGCCTGTGTAATCAGCAGCAGATGTCTGCCAGGCTGTGAGTGCACAGAGCATTTGTTCTGTCTGTCTCCAGCGTTGCAGCCTGCCAGAGCAAATAAGCCTTTGGGATTTGGCGTGCAGAGGGTAGACAGGGCGCCAGCAAAGGGGAGTTCAGGTGTCTAAAGACAAGACAGTGTTCCGAAAGCGGGGGTCACGATGCTGCTGGTATTAATATTTAGCACCAGAATGCGGTTTAAGGTAATGCTTTGCAGATGGTTGAAGACTTCGGGAATATTGAAAGAGGAATGAGGAGAATGCCCAAACACCCATTTTCTTGTGGTCCTGCCCAAGGAAGGACAGTGCGTAGAAGATCTTGGAGGTGAGATGGCCAGGTAAGTGAAGCAGCAAGTTTTGGGTTGGGTGTAATGTTTCAACCCTGTTCTTTGCTGTCTGTGTCCAGCTATGGTTTGGGTAGTCTGTGTCTTGGAAACAAAGCCAAAATCTGGTCTTACAAATATCTCTGCTCAGACGTAACTTAGAGTGGGATCCATCCTACTGACTCAAGCAATTAAAAATCTTAGCACCCAGCCGAAGCCCTTCAGAAGACAATTCATCTCCTTGTAAAGTACCTAAGATTTACTGGTTGTAAAGGAGCTCGTCTCATGCTGTTGACTCCAGGGGACTTCATTTGTGTTGTTTAAATGAGACGCGTAACTTGTAGAAAGCAGAGGTGAGTGTATGTCGCACACCTGGGTGCCAGGACGTCTGTACTAGTGACTCCTGACATGGATTTTGGAACATCTTACCCGGGGATGTTTTGGCTTCCTCCCCCCCCGCCGAAAACCTGGGCAGTTTGCAAATGGAGATGTCAAACACAGTGAGATGCCACACGGTGCAGAATTGCCCGGGCTTGTCGAGATCCAAGCTCGCGAGACTGTAAGGCATCATCTCTGCACTGTGCTTAGCTGAGGACTAAGGCGCTCTGCCTGGTGGGGAACACGAATCCAACAAAGCTGCAGGTGCATTTGAACACTGCGTAAAGAATTTATAAAGTAGATCTGAACTTCTGTTGAGAAACAGTTTGCAAATGATACTATGAACCCGGGGCGTGCCGTGCCATGCTTTATTTTGCGCTTGTACCGCTTCATCTTCAGTAGGATCTACTGAATTAGATGGGGGGGAGCTAATGGGTCCTGTGGTGAGGAGCGCCCGCCTGCAGTAAGGACTGAAATGATTTATTTGGATTTTCTAGAAAGTTTTATTACGACATCAGACACAATGAGAAACTCCTTAAGGAACTAAGTATGTACAGTGAATCAGAAGGGAAGAAGCAAAGACAGACGGCTCCCAGCGCACGCTCACCAGGGGGACAGTTACTCCTTAAAGGAGCAGTTAGAGTAGGTTACGTGCTGCTCATTTAAAAAGAAAAAAGAAAAAAAGTAGTTAAGCCATGTGTATCACTTAGAGCTGCTTTGGGAATCTGATTCTACAGAGAAACCTGGTGTTTTAATTTAAATAAAGACATTCCAAACTTTTCATGGAATGGAATTTTCAACAAGTTACTCTAGAAAACTTGCATGGAGTAATTTTGAAACGGATAGTATTCTAAATTAAAAGATGGGAGGTTTGGGCTGTTTTTTCACATCTGTTGTTTTGATTTTATTTTGCCACATGCTACATCATTGAGTTATTTTCCTCTTTTTTTCAGTTTCAGTAAAACACAAACAAAGGTCCATCTTGCTCTAAAAGCCAGCAGCGCTCCCAGCGCTCTCTGCTGACTGCAGATACCAGTTCAAATGTCACCATGCTACACTGCTGCCACGGTCGCTCTATTTATAAATCCTAAAAAGTTGTAAAAATAATGTAAAAGTGAAAGTCTGTGATCAAAACTCATCACTTTTATATATGTAAAAATAATTTATGCTCTGGAAGGCTTCTAACAGCACAGGAAGGAACCCATTCTTTCAGATGAAGGCAACTTAATCACGGACCGTAGAAACAAGCTGGTGTCTCCTGTGTAAAGCTCAGGCTAAAGCTGAAGTTTGATGCAAACTCATTTAAGCGTAGTGTTTATGGGCGATCATGTCCTCAAATTCACCAAAACCACTGGTGAAATGCCATTCCCTCATCAAAGCCCATATGGCCAAATAGGTGGATTTTCTCCCTGGGAGGTGCCATAAAGCCGAGGGCTGCTTCTACTTTTCCTCTTGTTTAATAACCACAAAATCCATAAGTATCTTTCACAGGGATTTTAGTTTACAGAAGTAGCTTTCTGTAAATTTTTTTTTCTCAGTGAAAATAATTCTTCTGTAACAACCAAGTTCCTCTCCCCAGTGGTTCTCCAACTTTATTACAGTATTATATGCACAACCCATAACCTGGGGAACATCTACATCACAGTGTCAGCTCGGATTTTTACGTTTGTAAGGAAAACAAGGATTTCCAAGGAAGAAACTTAGGTTTGGAGCTTGTGTTCTTTCTGTACACCGGATTTCATTGTCTGTTCAGTACGTGCACCTGGCGCTGCATGTGTGTCTCCAATTGCACGGAAATACAACGGAGACGGATTTATGTTTTCATTGCTAGAAAGGAGAGAGGCGCCTTTTTTCCTTACAGCTATCTGGGAAAGTAGTCTAAAATACTGTGAAGACGCGCTGTATCAGTTAGTAGGATTTAATCATATTTGACCTTTTTTGAGGCTGAATAGGTAGGTTTCAGTTTGCTAAGCAAGATGCCGGCTTTGCACATGGGATTTGCCTCCCTCCCGTCCTGCTGCTCCTGAGTATAGTCAGGACGGAATAAAACTCCATCAGATGATGTCCAATGACTTTGTCCAGTCTCTGTGCTACCTCCTCATCTTCTAGAAATCTCTTCTGGAAATCTCTTGTCCCTCGCCCGCTGATAAGCTGTCGTTACTCTGTATACACGAAGTCGTGCTCACGTTTGGCTGCGTCAGTTTTGGCAAACGGAGGCTGCTGGTCCCCGCAGAGCAGCAGGTACGAACTGGTGTAAATGCTTCCCTTGGCAGCAGGTTATGGAAAATACGAGAGGGGTTGGGATGGAGCCATCCTAGGACATCAGCTGAGACAGTGGATACTTCACTAGCCACTTAATCGGGCTTTCAGTAAACCTCCTTTAACTTTTCCGCAATTTCTTTTTCCCGATCAAAGGTATTAAGCTGCCTCTTCCGTGCCTGTTGGCAGCGCTGAAAGCGATGGGTCGTCCTTGCTGCCTTTGGCTTTTTCACATCAGTAATGACGGCTTCACTTTACCAGACCACAAACAGACTTTCAGAAGCATTTGAATTATTTTTTTCCTTGTTTTATCCCGTTAGAGGGACAAAGTGATTACAGACGAGTTTTGAGACTGCTAAGTGGTTAAAGCTCTCTCTTACTGTGTTTGTCATAAGGTACGAGGCTGTATTGTCTCTGATGCAACACTTTTTTTTTTTTTAACCTTAATGGAACAACATCCTTACTGCTGATTTCACAAATCAAGACTTCTCTGCTAAAACGGATCTCACCAGCTACAGGAGACGTTACCGACACTTGACAAACCACAGTTGCTTGCCGTTCCTGGGACAAGCTGCGCGGAGTTGTGTTTACTTCACCAGCTCTAGATTTGTTACCGAGATACAATATCCAATGGTTTGTTCTTCTGGTTGCGGTGAGCTTGAGGACGTTTGAAGTTGTTACTGGCAGGAGCGCGGCCTCTGGGGGCGGGGGGAGAATGTGGCTGCCCTGCAGAAGCAGAGCCCCGTGAGGTGGGTGCCTGAGACTCGTCCTGCGTCCCCACCGCTGGCCTGGGAAACCTCCGTCCTGGGCATTCGGTTCTGCCTTTTATTGCAGGATTAAGGTTCTGTGTTGTAATGTCCAGAGCTCATTAATGAGACAGGGATGTATGTGAAAAGCAGGGTTCATCTCGGCTACCGTTTGATGCTGGTTCGTGTGCTGCTTGGCTGGACTCCCCTTGGGCAGCCAGCGAGGGATGTGGGCACTTCAGGTACCAGTTACTGCCCCGTCACGTGGGCACCTAAACAGGTCTGATAAATTATCCTTTTAGAATCATAGGATGGTTTGAGTTGGAAGGGACCGTAAAAACATAAAGATTCAAGCACAAACCCAGGCTGGGCGGGGAATGGCTGGAGAGCAGCCCTGAGGAGAAGGACTTGGGGGTGTTGGTGGGTGAGAAGCTCCACACACCCCGGCAATGTGTGCGGGCAGCCCAGAAACCCCCCGCAGCCTGGGCTGCATCCCCAGCAGCGTGGGCAGCAGGGCCAGGGGGGGATTCTGCCCCTCTGCTCCGCTCGGGGGAGACCCCCCTGCAGGGCTGCCTCCAGCGCTGGGGCACCAACAGCAGAAGGACACGGAGCTGTTGGAGCGGGGCCAGAGGAGGCCCCGGAGATGCTGGGAGGGCTGGAGCCCCTGTGCTGTGAGGACAGGCGGGGAGAGCTGGGGGGGTTCAGCCTGGAGAAGAGAAGGCTCCGGGGAGACCTTGGAGCCCCTTCCAGTCCCTCAAGGGGCTCCCGGAAAGCTGGGGAGGGACTCTGGATCAGGGAGGGGAGCCATGGGACGAGGGGGCACGGTGTTACACTGACAGAGGGGAGATTGAGATGAGATCCGAGGAAGAAATTGTTTGCTGTGAGGGTGGTGAGCCCCTGGCCCAGGTTGCCCAGAGAAGCTGTGGCTGCCCCATCCCTGGAGGGGTTCAAGGCCAGGTTGGACGGGGCTTGGAGCAACCTGGGCTGGGGGGAGGTGTCCCTGCCCAGGGCAGGGGGTGGCACTGGGTGGGCTTTGAGGTCCCTCCCAACCCAAACCAGTCTGTGATTCTATGATCTAGTCCACTAGATGTGGACTACCACTGAAGCACGTGGTACATCCGGCTGATAATAAATGATCAGGAGGAATAAATGAATGAGGGAGGGATGCCCTGGGATGCTGCAGAGATCTTTTGATTTGAAATGTGATTATCTTTCTTTTTGCAAAAGACCTGACTGCTCCTGTTGAAGAATGGTAGGACAGCAGTGTTTAAGAAGGTATGAAAAACTAACCAACTGAGGAGAAAAGTGTTAGAAAGGCCGAAGTTAACGGCAGCACCTCAGGGTTCCCTTGACTGTGATTCTGATTCTTCAAAAGCTTTTTGAAGTTAATAGGGAGCAGAAGGCTCGTTTGCGTGCAAAAGCTGGTTTGTGATATTTAATAGCTTCTCCTTTTCATTTGGCAAAAGCGGAATTGATGTTTCTTCTAAATTGGAAATTATTTTAAACCCCCTGATTCCAGCATGAGGGATTATACACAGGAAATTTTTTCTTCATGCGCGAATGGCGGATAGTTAAGGGATGTTAGGGGGAGTTTAAGCTGCTTCCACGAGACTGAACACTGGCAGTAACGACAAAGCAAGAGGGAGAAAGGGGACGAGATGGCATTTCGAGAGACGAATTCAGCGAGATGAGTCATTGGTATAAAAGGCTTTTGTGGAGGAGGCTGCCCTGGGAAGCCTGGATTTTAAGGCTGTAATTGGAATTTGAACTTAGGGACACATCCTTAGCTGGGAAAATCAACATGATTGCAGTTGGGTGTGGTCAATTAGTTTCGCTGTAATAAAACTGACAGTAGAAAACGTGTACAGCTGGTCCTTCTGTCCCAGTGGTTCGGATGAGTCTGGCTGTCCGTGCCCTTCTGCCAGCTGTCCTGCTCCTCTCCTCGGGTAACGGCTGGGAAATCCTGTTATGGCCAACTTGGATTTTGAGCTCTAGACAAAAATTCACTTAATCTTAGTTTTTAGATGAGAATCTATTAATAAAAAAGCCACGATTTAAAAAAAAATAATATCTATAATAAAGAAAATAAAACTTTATTATAGAGTGTGGCCTGACCAGCAGACAAGGGCGGCTGCCCTATGGGGTCAGATTTTTGTCCCATCTCTGCTGCTTTCTCATCTGGACCAGTCCCAGTTTTCTGATACCTGCTCACCTCCCTAGCCTTCGAAAAGAGACTGGGCTTGAAAAAATGTGAGGCATGAAGCCTTCCATCCCCGCTGGCTCGGCCGGGTGGGCGCAGGCTCGGCCGGGTGCTCGGGCGCAGCGGGAGCTGCCTCCCATCCCCCGCAGCCGGGCTCTTTGGGTGCTGGCTGGGGAGTCCCGCTGTCTTTGAAGGATAGAGAGGATCTTTCCACTTTCTGTGCCAAGTAAGGCCTTTATCTTGCAGAGCATCCATGTAAGACATTCAGAATGTCAGTGTTTAGCACCAAGATCCCGTTCCCGGGCGCAGGAATGCTGCAGTCTACACCTGGCAGATGTTGTAATGAACTCCTGTCTGATCGAACAAAGTTTCTTCGATCATTTCAATCACGTTGTCTTTGGGGTGCAGATGTGAGGTCTCTACAGAAGGAAACTTGTCTGTGTTGTTTACTGGATCTTGCTGCAAAAAGAAAAAATGCAGTTTTAATTTCTTAAGGGAGCACATGGATTGTATCTGCTGCGTCCCCCTGCGCTCCCAGACGGGCTGTACGTACCGGGGGGGCCTTTGGGGCAAAGTCTTTCTCGCAGACGTGTGCTATGATGCCAGCAGCCAGAGCATCACCCAGGACATTGGTCATAGTTCGAAATCGATCCCTAGATGAGAGAGAGCCGTGAGGATGCCATTGGTGGCCACAGCCAACGCGCCCGCGGTCTTTTATGGCTTTGAAACGCGTCAGCCTCCATCCCTAATGTCGCTACCGCTGGTTTTGCAATTGCAAGTTGAGAGAAGTGCAGTGTCATTCTTGCAAATACAGACAAAAGATGGTACATGCGATGCCTCTGAGCCCAGTACCGTGAAGGCGATGGGGCTTCTTTTGTCTCCTCGTGCATCTTTTTAGTCCGTAGACCCGCCTGTGACACTTCCCTAACGGAGGCATCATCACTGCTTTTGCTTGGTGTGGGGTGAGCTGCCTCAGCGAGTCATAAAACTCCTTGAGATGCCTTTCGGGGAGAAAACCTTCCTTACCCAGCCACAGCACCTCTCCTGTTTATCCAGGCACCTCTCGCATCAGTAGCCAGTGCCGGCACGCTGGGGCAGGTGGTGGTGCTGGGTACCCTGTGGTGCCCAGGGGCTGAACTCACATTGTGTTCCGGTTTTACAAGTTTCACCTGAAAAGTTAAACTTCCTTTTATGTGAAAGAAAGAGAAAAGCAGCCAGGCTGTCTCCTCCCGTCCAGGGTGGCTGTGAAGGCGACGTCAGCAACCCACGTGTCAATTATGTAGAAGTCGGTGTCTACTCTATGTTTTTCACCTAGCTAATTTGCTTCATTTTTAGCTTAGTACTTTAGAACGGCACATTTCACAAACTGCTTATGTTTGTCCCCTGTTCTGTGTGACAAATGTAATCACATCCATTTTTGTCTCGAGATCAACCTGGTCTTCATCCATCACAATGAAGATGATCTCGTCGGAAGACAGGCTTCCTTGGTGTTGGATGTGTTGAATGCAGTCCTCGAAAATGTCATCCTTACTTGTAGAAACTCCAGTGACGTTCTAGTTCTGGTGACATACGGGTTTGAGGGAGAAGCTGCTATTAAATGCAAGAGGGGGTTTTGCTACATCTGCTCAAGAACTGACTGTCTCGTTTCCTGCTGTGATTTGGTGTGCAAACAACTTTGACTTTATCTTGTTACTGTTTTGCTGGGACGTTTATTTCTCCCTCCTTTTTCCTTTTTAATTGTGAAAATGCCCGTGTTTCAGAAATAGAAAAAGCAAACTGGAGGAACACATATTGTAAATAATTACCAGTGATTTATGGCTTATTATTGGTTTCTCTGACTGATTTCCCCCCCTTCCACCCCCCAGGAGATCATGCTTTTTTTTCCTAAACAATTGCATGTTTCCACCCCTTTTGTAGCTCTGTTGTTGTTGTTAGCATCTTTCTGGCTAATTTTAATTTCTCCTTCTGTGAAGCCAGAAGACTCTCACCCTGCCTTACCAACGTTGTTCCTCTTCCAGGGATAATATTCCACCAGAACAAATACTGGACCATCCGCCACTTTGCTTTGACTCTTGTGCTGTCTGTCCGCCTTTGTCCACAGAGTGGACAGCCTGGAGAAGACTAGGACTTGAGGTATTTCTAGGGAATACGTTAACTAGCAGCCTCGCACAGTAATGCCTCTTGAAGACAAGACTATGCACCCACTTTCCTCCCTTTCTACCTCTCGCTATGGAGGAAAGTAGCATCCTTTTGAGCTCTTAAAAGTATAAATGTATGTATGTTTCAAAAAGTTAGATTTTGTTACTTATTTGAGACCTCCAACAGAGATGTGTTGTACAGTCAGATAGGAATTTAGAGAAAAGGTGAGGACAAGATGGTATTTCAAACTGGCGACCCTAACTGGGAGAGGGGCTGAGTACCATCACCACTTCTTCCACGTACGGTCCTTAATGCGGCACTAGACAGCGACGGGCACCTCGGAACAGAAACGCCTCAAGTCAGACACTCCTTTAGGAGACTCTTCGCCTACAGATGCCCATGAG
This sequence comes from Dromas ardeola, assembly GCA_013398915.1. Taxonomy (NCBI): domain Eukaryota; kingdom Metazoa; phylum Chordata; class Aves; order Charadriiformes; family Dromadidae; genus Dromas; species Dromas ardeola. Next base: position 29,094 of record VYZM01005814.1, on the reverse strand, counting down.
CCAGCAATGTGCCCTTGTGGCCAAGAAGGCCAATGGCATCCTGGGGTGCATCAAGAAGAGCGTGGCCAGCAGGTGGAGGGAGGTCATCCTCCCCCTCTGCTCTGCCCTGGGGAGGCCACAGCTGGAGCCCTGGGTCCAGTTCTGGGCTCCCCAGCTCAAGAAGGACAGGGAACTGCTGGAGAGGGGACAGCAAAGGGCTGCCAAGATGATTAGGGGACTGGAACACCTCTCTTATGAGGAAAGACTGAGGGAATTGGGTCTGTTTAGTCTGGAAAAGAGACGGCTGAGGGGTGACCTTATTAACGTGTACAAATACTTAAAGGGTGGGTGTCAGGAGGATGGGGCCAGGCTCTGTTCAATGGTGCCCGGCAATAGGACAAGAGGTAATGGGTACAAACTTGAGCATAGGAAGTTCCATCTCAACATGAGGAGGAACTTCTTTACTTTGAGGGTGGCAGAGCACTGGAACAAGCTGCCCAGAGAGGTGGGGGAGTCTCCATCTCTGGAGACATTCAAAACCCGCCTGGATGCGTTCCTGTGTAACCTGCTCTCAGGTGACCCTGCTCTGGCAGGGGGGTTGGACTAGATGATCTCCAGAGGTCCCTTCCAACCCTATGATTCTATGATTCTATGATACAGTTATCATGGGCTATTTCAAGAAAATAATTGGAAAATGAAGAATCTCATGCTTGGCTCCTGGCCTTGTTCTGTGGTGCCTCAGTCTCTGTTTGCCTCCATGAGACTGTTCAGATACACCACCACGAGCTGGCGCCCGGCACCCGCCCGGGCATTGCGTCCACAAAATACTTACAGAGCCCAGTCGACTGCGATGATGAGTGTGATGTCGTCGGTGGGCAGCCCCACAGAAGTTAGCACGATGACCATCGTCACGAGTCCGGACTGGGGGATCCCGGCCGCCCCTATGCTTGCTGCTGTTGCTGTTATGCTGCGAAGAGAAGGCGGCTGCGCAGTTATTGTGTTTTGTTCATTTTGGGGTTTTTGTGTTTTTAAAAAAAAAGCAAGCACGTTTGCATGGCAAAGTTATTCCTGTATGGAAAGGTTGGGTCGCGTCTGGCTTCCTCCACCTTCCTGCTCCCTGATTCTGTCCCCAAGCCCTGCCTGGCGCGTCCTGGCTGAGGGTACTCCTGGCTTTGTGCTCACACAGCTCCCTCTGCGGTGCGGTGTAGCAGCCCCTGCATAAAATGGCTAAATATTTGCAACTGTCCTTACTTATTTTTATCTAGATGGGTGCTTTATTTGCCTGCTTATAAGATGGGGGTATTCCTTTCCTGATGGGGAGTAAGTTACATGCGCACAAACCCTTCTGTGCTAAGATAATTCGTCTGCGCTGCAGGTGCTGGCCTGCTCCAGCCATGCTGTCAGCTCACCGTCTGGCTTTTCCCTGCAGCCACAGTTTGATTCTGCAGCAAATTCTGTGGGGGCAGAGCCCGAGCTTTCCCGGGGGCTGGTACCGCCGCACCTTCCCCCAGTCCTCAGCTTTCCAGCAAAGTTCACTCTCTGCAGTAGCAAGATCTCTGCTGAACGGGAGAAGGGTGAGAGGTTGTTGTAATAGAGCGAAATAATTCACCTGCTGCAAAGAAACATTTACCTTATCGTTATAATTTGTCCCAAATCCAAGTCATATTCATTGACCTGGGCAATAAAGATGGCAGCGACCGCTTCGTACAGCGCTGTGCCGTCCATGTTGATGGTGGCACCGACAGGGAGGACGAAGCGTGCCACGCGTCTGTCTATCCCGTTGTTTTCCAGGAGGCACTTCAGGGTGATGGGCAAGGTTGCTGAGCTGTAGGACGAGGAATGGTCAGTAATTCTCTGTTGTTTGTGGTGAGCTTTATAAATAGCAGTCAGTATAAGGGTACAGAAATGCAAGTCCACCTGAGGGTAGATGCAGCAGTGCTGTTACACAAATTGCTACAGCAACAAGAGTTCCTTCAGCTTGCACTCCCTGGGGAATATACATAATGAGCCAAGCAGTTGGTTACCCACTGGCTGCGAGATAAAGTGCTTCCAGTGAACAGCTCTGTGTGACGGCTGCGGCTGGGTTGTACCTCCCTGGCCCCGCGTTACTCCTGCACCGCCTCCAGCATTGGTACGGGGCAGCATCTGCCGGCGCATCTGTTCCTCCGGGTTCCAGCCGGGTCCAGACCCCGCTGTTCCTCCTGCCGCGCACACGAGGAGCAGCTCCTCGGCTCGGGCACCCCCTGACCTTTCTCTCTTGTTTCTGTTTAGCTGTCACGCCGGAGTCGGGATGGAGGAAGAAGAGCGGACAGAAGAAAGGAAACAAGCACGCAAAAGAAGCGGATGGGATTGCGATAGGCTTTTGGAGGCAGGGAGTGCGTTTCTGGAAAGAGTGGGGCTGCAGGGCATGACGCGACGGCCCCCAGCCCCAGCACAGAGCGCGGCGCTGGGACGGGGAGCAGAGGGATCCCACCTCCCTGGAACTGCTCTCCCGCTGGCTCAGCCGGGGGTGGGCAGGGGGGAGGGAGCCTGGAGACCCCAGCCCTGGAGATCAGGTGGAGCAGCAGAAGAAACCCACGTTGGTGGGCGCTGGGGGAAGGAGACACAATCCCAGATGGTTTTATTGGGATTATGGGAAGAAGCAGCACTGGGGAGGCTGGAAAATCCCTTTGCCTACTCAAATGTTTTCTAAGAAACTGTTTTCATTTGCATGTCTTCCAGAAAGGACGGTAGTTTCTAATGTAAGGTTTCTTCCCTGTTATAAAGAATGTTTTCCAATGAAAATAAAATGGATAAAAATAATGCAAAGTTGTAAAATCTTATCAAAGTAGACATCACTTCTCTTTGGAGAAGCTTGGGATACACAGGACTTGATTTAAGTTTTTCAGTAAAGTGTTCAGAAGAGCCTTTGATGTTTTCAGTTAAAACTCAGGATGGTAACCCCACGCTGTTTTATAAAGCACCTACAACGGTCCTGTTTTGAATTCTATCAAGAAAACTGACTGCAGCAACCAAAAGAAGCACGCGCACATACAGACGTTGCTGCTTCGCTCTGGGAAGGCCCAGGAGAGGCCGAGCAGAAGGGCAGCGCGAGCTGGCAGGGGCTGGAGACGCACCGAGGCTCTTCCTGCTGAGGACCAGGCAGTGCCGCGCATCCCAGTGCCGCGCATCCCGCTTCCTACAAAAGCTGGAAGCGATCTCATTTCACGTAGTGCTGGAGTATCACTTTTCTTTGTCTGAATTACACCCGTTCTCCCACAGCTCTCCTGGCCATACACACAGCCACATCTCCCTCCACTAAACTAGATCCTCAATCAGCTGTATTAGCGCATTTCAGCCGTGTTTTCATACCTGGAAGATGTAGCCAAGGCAATCAGCAAGGCTTGTAGTATCCCCTGAATGAAAGCAAAGGGGTTTTTCTTGGTGATGAGCACAAAAAGCAGAGGTAAGAGAATGAGCCCGTGGATGGCTAGCCCTGACACCACTGTAATGGCATATAGTCCCAGCTTCTGTCCTATAACCGATGGATCTTCCATCTCCAGGATCTTTCCAGCGATGAGAAATACAATGCCAAAGGGGAAGTACCTGTAAAGAAGAAGCATAAAAAATTCTTTATGAGGATGCAGCAATCATTGAAGCACTATGCAAGAGTCAGTGCAGTATTTGGTACCACGTAGTACAGTCACGGAATCACGGAATCACAGAATCACAGAACCACAGACTGGCAGGGGTTGGAAGGGACCTCTGGAGATCACCCAGTCCAGCCCCCTGGAGCAGGGTCACCCAGAGCAGGTGGCACAGGAACGCGTCCAGGCGGGTTTGGGATGTCTCCAGAGACGGAGACTCCCCCACCTCTCTGGGCAGCCTGGGCCAGGGCTCTGCCACCCTCACAGGAAAGAAGTTCCTCCTCATGTTTAGGTGGAACTTCCGATGTTCAAGTCTGTGTGTGTTACCCCTTGTCCTGTCACTGGGCACCACTGAAAAGAGCCTGGCCCCGTCCTCCTGACACCTGCCCTTTAGGGATTTATAAGCATTGATAAGATGCCCCCTTAGTTGTCTTTTTTGCAGACTGAAGAGACCCAAATCCCTCAGCCTTTCTTAGTAAGAGAGGTGTTCCAGTCCCCTCAGCATCTCGGTAGCCCTTTGCTGTCCCCTCTCCAGCAGTTCCCTGTCCTTCTTGAGCTGGGGAGCCCAGAACTGGACCCAGTGCTCCAGCTGTGGCCTCCCCAGGGCAGAGCAGAGGGGGAGGATGACCTCCCTCCACCTGCTGGCCACCCTCTTCTTGATGCACCCCAGGATGCCATTGGCCTTCTTGGCCACAAGGGCACATTGCTGGCTCATGGGCATCCTGTTGTCCCCCAGGACTCCCAGGTCTCTTTCCACCAAGCTGCTCTCCAGCAGGTCAGCCCCCAACCTGTCCTGGTGCAGGGGGTTATTCCTCCCCAGGTGCAGCCCCCTACCCTTGCCCTTGTTGAATTTCATAAGGTTCCGCTCCACCCAACTCTCCAACCGTATGAAAATAAATCCAGTGCTGACAATAGATACCTGTAGACGTATCAGCAGCTCAGCATTAGCATTAGACAGCAGGGAAGAAAACAACTGAATCAATCAAAAACAGATTTACCAAACTGCCATCGAGACGATTTTCATAACTGCTTCGTTCAGACACTGGCACACGTTGACCAGCGGAGTTCCTCGCTCACCCATTTTTCCCAGGAGAAGTCCTGCAACCAAGCACGTGGGTTTATATTACTCAGTGGTACCGTGGGAGCAGTGCCATGCTGGGTGTCTCGAGGCTCTGGTGGTCACAGAACGGGTTTCACTGGGCAAACTCACAGCAGGTCAGACTTAATACAGATTTCCACATGCTCTTACGGGTCACAGTAATTCTCTGCTCCAGGCAAATACAAGCATCTGGCCTTTTCTCAAACCCACCTAACCCAAAGCCAGGATTTGGACTGTTCCTTGCACAGATAACTGCTAAACCCTTCACTGCTGCTTGATACTGGGAGTCACTTCTCAAGGTGGATAAGCCGTCCTTTTGCTATTTGGTAATACAAGAATAATGTAGCTCCGGAAACAAAAATTGGTATTTTTTTTAAAGGACAAAGCTCGGTGGCGTTATATATAGCTGAGGATGTGACGATATGTTGCCTCCCTGCCCTTGCTCTGGAGTGAGAAGAGCCCCACGCCACGTCTGCCACTCGGAGGAACTTCAGAAGTGCTCAGATCTGCTGGATCCCCGCAGGTGGTGGCAGCTCTCGGTCCCCTCCTGCGATGGGCGGTTCTGGCTGTTGACTAGCTATTTCACGCAGACGGCTTTGTCCCTGGCTCACAGACTGTACCGCGGTGGTGACAGCACTTGTGGCTGTACAATGGTATGTCAGGAAGGATCCAACCAAGTTGCTTAGATACAGGCGCTAAGCCTCCTTTCCTAATTCTGGCTTTTCTTTTGATATTGTTGTATTAACCTAATTCCAGTCAAATTTTCTGTTGAAGGAATACTGGAGCAGAATCACAGGAATGGTTGGAGGGGTTCTGGTGTGTTCTGGCCTGCCAGCACAACATTGGCCAGTGCTAAATGCCATTGCTCTCCCTGGCGAGGAGGCTTCCCAGGTACCCATTGAGCAAAAGGGAAATGAGGCTTTGACCCCATCCAGTTTCCAGCCCAGTTGCGCGTACTTTCTGTGTGGCCCAGTTAGCTAAAAGTACTACTTCTGAAGCACCGTACAAGCCTCTGCTTTAGCTTGGAAAAGAATGTAGTCAGGATCTTGTCTTGTCCCTCCCATCCCTCCTTCAGTCTTCAGGCCTGAGGACTCCTAGAGACCTTTGGCAGGGAGTTGGATCTCTTGGCTTGCTCAGAAGAGAGATGAAGTAGGGTCATCTTTGCCAGGACTTTCAGAAATAAGACAAGGCATGACATACTTAAATCTCAGCTCGGTGGATATTCATCCAGTATTTGGTGGCCATAACAGCTGGTTCAGAAGAAATCAACTTCTCTTCAGGTCCTACAGACAGCTGGTTTGGAAAAGGTCGCCCAAGCAAATGGACAGCTTGCTTTAAATCTTTTCCCTTTTCTGGATTTCAAAAGCAACAGAGACGAATGGAGATGCTCAGTGTCAGTGAAGACATCTCTGGAGCTGTGGTAGCTGTGTGGGGTTACCATGCCTTGGTCTCAGTCCCACAAACTGGTATTTCGGTATTGGACCCAAATGCCCTTTGCTGAGATCTCACCTGGCTTCCACCAGGCCTCCCCGCGTGGCTGCAGGGAGGAGCCCATCCCCATTTCCCACGGCACACAGCCGTGTTGCCTGCCCTTCCCTGTCCCTCTCCTGTTTTCTGCCAGCTAAACCCCATTAATCCAACCTCTCCTCACAGGTGGATGTATGAATGCCCTTTTCCAAGCTGCTGGTCCCTGGCACAGGTGATGCTCTACCAGTCTGCAGCTTTGTGGAGCTCTAATCCACCCAGTGCAAAAGCCGGAGCCCAGCTGGGTGGCGGGGGCTGGCCCAGGTGATCTCCCGCTGCGTCCTAAGTCAGCGCTGATCCCCACTCCCACGCTGGCAGGGCGGTGGGGCGGTAATCTTGGAAGAGAAAAGCTGCTTCTTGCTTGTTTGGCTGGGCTGGAGGAGGGCACGTGTCCTGGCAGCAGGAGCTCGGCATGTTCCCGGGGCGTCTGTGGCCTGCAGAAGGTGGTGGTCACCGGACAGGAGTCTGCCATAGACATCTCTTTTGTCTGTAAGGATATTTAAGTGGGTCTGTCTCTGCCCAGTCCCACCGTGGCCATCTCCGCCATGCGCTGACTGTGACGTAGCCTTTAGGACCGGCTGCTCTCCCCTGGCCCTGTCGGCAGGCTGGCGTGCTCCAGGTCTGTGCTGGCTATGCTCCCTCCACCCCTCAAATCCTCTAATTGGCTTTTTGGTTCCTTATACACTAAGTTCAAGCTCTTTGCCCTCACCTCTTTATCTATGTGTAATCTTTCCTCCGTTGCCTCCTACTCTTTTCCCTCCTGATTCATCTCTTCCTCCCTTTCTTCCTCAGCCTTGCACCCGGTGTCCTTCTGTCTTACTCTTTGAGTCAGCTCCAAATTCCTCCTTCCCGTGACTTTCTCCCCTTTAAACCTTCTTCCTCCCTAGCCATTTCACACGTTCTCTCCATCCAACCTCTGATTCTTCTTCCTTCATGGAATTGCTGCCGAGCACCTTGTCCACGCAGGATCACAGGCTGTTCAACGCAAGAAGCTTTCTTGCCTTCTTCAGAAAGTCCTCTTATAAATGCCCATGGGTTTGTGACGGGACCAAGCCTGCCCCAGCTTTCGTCTGCTGCCTGCTCGGGGAGTCTGGACGCTGCCAGCGCGAGGGGTTGGGACCGTTTGTAACGAGCTATGTCCTAGGTAGCCTCTGCAAAGGTTACAACTCGCTTCAGCACATTCATTAAAAGCTTATGTGACAATTTGAAAACCCTCATGACCCATGCTTGGGCTGTGAAGGCTGGGGAGAAAACAGCCTTCTCAGTGCCTAACACCTTTTTTGAGCTCCATCATGGACAGTGCTGATGAAGGTGTTGGTACAAGCTCCGTGCTGTGCCTGGTTCCCCAGGTGCTTGAGCAGTTAGAGCTAAAATAACCTCGTCCGAGCATCCCGCCTTGATTTACAGCGCGGTGGCCACAGCAGTTGCCACCCTGGGCTGCAGCTGCTGCAGGGCCGGGGAGCAGCGCGGAGCCCCTTTCTCTATGGAGCGGGTACCTATTGTGGCTGAGAAGATGACGATTCCCAAGACATTCATCTCGTTGCTGGTCCCAGGCAGGGTCCTGTAGGTCATCTCAGGGGACGGCGTCAGTTCGAGGAACACAGGCCGATGAATTTCAGGGTTTTCATCGTCAGGTGCAAAGTAAATAAAACTGAGAGATTTCCCTGGGATCTTTGGAAAGCCAGGAGACTTCACCACCGGGACAAGAACAGTTCGATACTGGAACAAAAAGCAAAGCAGTGACATTAGTGTCCTGTTGGCCATGGGCTCCATCCTGCTCTGAACACAGAGGCAAAGCCATCACTGGCCCAGATGGTCCTGGAGGTTCAAAGTTCGTTTTTCAGGCAGTAAAAGGCTGGTGAAAAGAAGAGACGCAAGAAGCAGGCAAGGGGGGACTGGGTCGTTCCCTGCAGACCTCAGCACAGCCGTCCTGGAGCAAGGCTGCCCTTCTCTGGCAGCCCCATGGCATTTGGGAGTCAGGTCGCTGCAGGCCCCGGTGCAGCACTGGGCAAGCGCTGTGCTCCGCAGGGAGAGACCCCTCACCCCCCATCCCTTTCCTTCTGGGGGTTTTACAGATGCTTTCCCAATGCCGTGAGTTTGNACCTTTCCTTCAAGCTTTGCTTCCCCCTCCCTGCTGCCTGCCCACCCCCGCCTGCTGCCTGCCCATCCCCTGCCTGCTGCCTGCCCATCCCCTGCCTGCTGCCTGCCCACTCCCTGCCTGCTGCCTGCCCTGGCCCCACGGGCTGAGAAGCCGCGGCACCAGCGCGGGGTGCGAGGGAAGGGACGTCGCGCTGCTGTGGCGGGGGGGTCAGCAGGGTGCCTGTGAGCCCGT
>VYZM01005814.1:4085-20504 GCA_013398915.1 Dromas ardeola | reverse complement strand
CAGCAGGTGCCCCCCAGGCAAGCAGAGCAGCCGGGGTGGGAGGGGGGCAGAGGGCAGGGAAGGGGCTCGTGTCCGGGCGGTGGGAGGGGAAGACGGGGAGAGCAGCCCCATCTGGAGCTGAGCCCCATCTCGTGGGGCCGGGTGAACTCACCTGCTGGAACGAAGCTTCGATGAGATTAGAAGGAAACATGTTTCTGTAAGAGAGCAATGGCGCAGGGGTTAAAGCGTGTCGTGAGAACGCAGAGAACAACCTGGGAAGCACCTCTGGGCCACCCCTCGAGGCCGAGAGGACGAACGTTACAGCCAACACCAGCTTGGTGTCCTCTGCAGCCTGAGGGTGAGGACAGGCTGGAAGGTGAACGAAGACCAGGACTGTGAGCCACGTGTGAACTGGACTCAGAGAAAGCCCAAGGTTGGGATGGACATCTGCCATCTCCAGCGCCCTGCTCACAGCAGGACTGCCTGCAATGCTGGAGCAGGATGCTCAGAGCCTTTGCCAGTAAATCAAAGGCCTCCAGAAATGGAGATTCTCCCCCAGCCCTCCCCACTTTACCCTCATCCACTGCTTTAGTGCAGCCCTAGGCCAACTCCTGCTCATTTTCACCTTGGAAAGCCCAAGGAGCTGCAGGGCTTGGCATGTCCCGGCTGGGGCTGCAGATGGAGAACCGCTGGGCTTTGCAGGGAATTTAAATCTGTTTTCTGCTGCTGCATCCCTCTTTGCTGGTGGCTCTGGGAGAAGAGCAACAGGGGTGACAGAGTGGCCAGAGGGACATGTGTGGGGAGAAATGAACTCCATGTCGTTGGGCTTGGAGGTACCGGCGCCTGGTCAGCGTTGCCAACGGTTCTACCATGTCCCAGTTCTCCTGTTTCCCTTGAGATTTCAGTATCTCCTGGGAACTCAATGCCTTGTGGGAAGATCTTGTCTGTGAAATGCCATCCTAAACCTGGCTCCCTCTGAAATCCTGCGACGTACCTGATTAAATCCAGTAACGCATCAGCAGAGCTGAGCACCACTTTCCCCACAGAGTAGTTGTCCTTCTGGGCAGCCGCACCGGGGTGGATGCTGACCACGAGGATGATCCCGACAGTCACTGCCATGAAGGTTGTCCAAAGATAGTAGGTGATGGTGATCACCCCCATCTTCCCACAGGCCTTGGAGTCCATGGTGGCCAGCCCGGACATGAGGCTGCAGCGGAAAAGATTGTGGTCAGCGTCTGCTCCCAGAACTGCACCAGATGCATCTGATGGGCAAAATCTCCAAGGTGGGAGAAGTTTCTGGAGATATTTTTTTAACCAGTGCCTAAGGACATCACCAAGCTCTTGCACATTTGTGTGCCTGTGCCTGCAGGATCTCACAACCGGGATGGGCTTGTGGCAACCCAGGCTGAGCTGTAGAGGGCAGGAGACACCTCTCTGAGTCCTCTTTCAAGGTCTGGCCATGTTTTCTGTTTTCTCCAATGGAGAAGAAGTAAATATTCTTTTTTTTTCTTTTTTTCTTTTTTTTTTGGTGATACTGTTCTCTTCAATCTCTAACAGCCTGTGCTGCTGCTGCATGTCACTGCGAACAGGGAACAAAGGTGTTAGCAAGGTTTATAAAATCCCTGTGGGGATGGACCCCACTGCACCAAGGAGAGAGTTCAGACTTCATGTACATGTGAGCTTTCCTAAGAAGTAGCCCATAAGCTACTTTTAAACAAAACTGGACTAAAAATAGAGAGGATATTACAGGTTGCAGCAACAGGGAGAGCTGGCCGTCAGCAGTGCCTGCACTGGGGGCAGAGGGGAGCGTTTGGGGGCTGCAGCGTGCCCCATGTGCACACAGACCCTCACTGAGCTCCTGGCTGCTGGCTCTTGCTGCTCCAGCTCCCCCAGGCCCTGCAAGGCGTGACCAAGCCTCTCGGTGGTGTTCAGCAGTGGCCCGACGACCCCTGGGTGGGACGTGATGGAGACAGAGGTTGTGAGGGTGAATGCCACCCTTGGGGTCACACAAGGGATGGGTGGTTGATGTGGTGGCCAGCCCATGGATCCCCTCCAGCAGCCACGCGTCCAGGAGGAGAGAGACCCTGGGAAGCTCAAGAGAGGCCACAAAAGCAACGCGGAGATGGGCGACACTTGCCAACGTGAGGCTTGGGGAGCTCCAGAACTGAGCCCCAACCTGGACAAATCCACCCACAGCGTGCAGCCGGTCCCCTCGGGGACAGTGCTTAGAGGGAAGATGCCACTTCACCATCATTCAGTAATTAAAAAAGCCTGCTTCAAATAAACCTGCAAGAAAAATCCTGGGAGCCCTGTGCAGACCCCGCGTCCGCAGGCAGGAGAGCTGTCAGCTGGGATGAGCCAGCATCATTGAGCTGTGAGGAGGGATGAAAGCACCCCGAGAGCGATGGAGAAACCCGGGCAGTGCATCAGGGGAGGGGGTGAAACACTGGAGGGGAAAGGAAAGCAGGTCTACAAGGGCTGATACTGAAAAGGCCAAGCGTGGACAGGAGAGAGAGCACACTGCTCCCAAAAATAAACCAAAGGCAAATGGGACAGCAAGGAAACTCTGGAAAACAATAGAGAAGTGACATGTCCACAAGGGAACAAAGAGCTAATTGCTTGGGTATTTCTAATGAGCATGTGCCAGCAATTGTTTAAAATGTGTAAATCCATATAAGCTTCTCAAGACCTTCCTTAGACTTGAGTGTGACTCCATCAGCCCTATTTCTTATTTCTAGACTGGGATGGGCTGGTAAAAGTGGGATTTGCAGACACAGACGCAACATTGAGAGGCGCTTATGGTTACTACCTGAACTTTCTCAAAACCCTTTAAATAAGGAAATCTGTGTTGAGTTTGAAAAGCATCATCAACCACCCAGAAATGGACCCGGTGTGGTCCATTTGGGCTTGCCAGCTGGTTGAGCCCAAAAAGAATGGAAACACCTGAGCTGTGCAGGTATCTGACCTGGGTGCAGGTGTCTACCAAATCCAGGTGAGGATTTGTCCCAGACCATTGCTGGGAAATCATGGGGTTTGATGGGCACCAAGGCAGGAGATACTGCTGGGTTACTCCCTGCTTGGGGCCAGGGTTATTCTCACCCCAGGCAATTTTAGGGTGATCTCCTCAACGCGATGGAGAGATGGTACTTTAGAAGCAGAAGATGATGTCTTACCTGGAGGTGATCAAGGGCAGGATCAGCATCTTCAACATCCTCATGAGGAGCTCTCCAGGAAAGGAAAAATACTGCTTCTCCTGCACATAGAGCAGAGCCTCTGTGTCAGGTTAGAGCTCGGAAGTGGACACTGATTGCGGGTTAATGGCTCAAACCTGATAAACTTGCCTTTTTCCCAACCAGACCCAGCTCTGATCTCGGTTCCGAGCTGGCAGCCATTCCCTGTGGCGCTCAGGGACACTCTTTCTCTGGTTGTTCCTTAGCGGGAGCTGGATCAGGGATGGGAAATGCTGGCCACGTGGGAAACCTGTCTGTGAACCGGCGAGGGGTGTGCGGGGCCCCTCCCAAAAACATCCCTGGGTCCATTTGCCCTCTAGGCAATGATCCCCATGCCCCCACCGCTGGTTCCTCCTGAGCACCGTTGCACTCGTTACTGGGGAGCAGAGGCTCAACTGCACGTGCAAAAGTGCCCCGAAGCCGTTGGGGGCAGCCCCGTGCTGGCAGCAAGAAGTGGAAACACGTTGTAGCTGCAGGTGGCAAAGCCCAGCGCAGGGAGAGCCCATCCAGCCTCGCCGCGCACTGAGGGGGGTTTCCACCCCCAGCATCTGTCCACCCCCTACACTCCTCACATGGGCATGGGGAAGGGCTGCCTGGAGAGAGACCCCCCCCCAAAGCCCAGATCCCTTGGCCATCAACAAGGGAAGAGTGAGGGGTCTGTGAGACCAGCAGCCACCTGGCCATCATCCCTCCATCCACCATCCCTCCATCCATCCACCCACCATCCATCCCTCCATCCATCTCTCCATCCTCCATCCTTCTGGCTGCTGAGTTCCTTCCATGCCTCACCCCATCAATCCGTCCATCCACCTTCCCTTCCTCCCTCCCTCCCTCCCTGCCCCCCGGTCTTTCACTGTGTCACTGTAGAGGTGTCAGGTACTTTTGGTCACTCCAAAGTACCCAACACCACCAGGCTTCGAGGGATGCCGAGGCTCCCCACTGCTGTCCCTGCACTAACCCACCCATGTGGCCTAAACTTGGCTGATTTCACCAGGGAGCTCATGTAGAGCGGAGCCGGGATGGGTCTGGCCGGGTGCAAGGACTAACAACAGATTTGAACAGCATCTCTTTTGTCAGTGGGTTTCTCAGCTGCGTGACGCTTTCCCATGGTGGGGAGGAAAGCAGGAACCGGCTGCTTCTCCAGCCCCTCATCTGCAGTGTGGGTTCTGGGACAGAAGTCTGTGACGGGGAGAAGTGGCTGCCGGGACCACATGCAGGGCTGTGGCACCAGGGCAGGACGGGACTGGGACAGAGGATGGATGAACTCGGTGCGTGGCAGGACAAGGGGCAGGAGCCCCCAGGCTCTGCCGGCCTCAAGCCCAGTGTGGGAGGCTGCTGGGCACTCACAGGTGCACGCGCCAGGGCGCAGGGAGATTACACCCGGCTTCAATTAAGTAACAAGATCATCCCTGCTGCGGATGGTGATGCTGAAGGGCATAATTGAAGTGACGAGACTTTGCTAAATCCTTGCGGTGACACGGGGATGCTCCAGCCCCAGCCGCGCTCTCCCCGAAGCAGCATCCCCCCTCCTGGGCTCAGCCACCGGCCGAAGATCAGGGCTGAGCCCCAGCCAAGACACCTGATGTCATTAAAACCACATGGAGTTCAGTGTGGTGACATTTAACAGCACAACGCTCCTAGAAAGCGCTGCACAAATGCACCTTTGAGGTGCATTTTCTCCAGTGTGTTTGTCTCCAAGGGTTCTCAGAGGAAGGTGACCCCTGGAAGCCCCCCAGGCTCTCCACCAACCCTGTATTTATTTTCCACTCTCTTCTCCAGAGAGTGAAAACCTGCTTTGGCTGAGCATCTGCACAGTGGGGGAGGGTAACAGGAGGAGCTTGTCCCTCAGACCCCAGCGCTGCTGCTTGTGCTGGGGGGAGCCCGTTACTGAGCATAAAGCAGCCGAGCATCCATTCCCCTTTGAAAGGGAATGGATCCCTGTCCCCATCCCACCTGGAGGCTCCTGCAGCCCCACGGGGTCCGTCCCACAGCCCCTCACTCCCACTGGAGGGAGGCAGGATTTGTCCTGCAGTTTTGGCATTTGTTGGCAGCTTTTTTGTCAAAAGAAAAGAAGGGAAGGGAAGGGAAGGGAAGGGAAGGGAAGGGAAAGGAAAGGAAAGGAAAGGAAAGGAAAGGAAAGGAAAGGAAAGGAAAGGAAAGGAAAGGAAAGGAAAGGAAAGGAAAGGAAAGGAAAGGAAAGAAAAGGAAAGAAAAGAAAAGAAAAGAAAAGAAAAGAAAAGAAAAGAAAAGAAAAGAAAAGAAAAGAAAAGAAAAGAAAAGAAAAGAAAAGAAAAGAAAAGAAAAGAAAAGAAAAGAAAAGTCACAGGGAGAAACCTGCCCTGCGAGGTGGTTTTCTTCAGCAGGAGCCTTTGCCTTTGGGGCTGTGCCCATCTGGGGCCCCCAGCGGTGATGTCCTGCCAGCACCGGGGCTGGTCGCCCCAGCTGCCCCGCTCCATGCCCCTCGATCCGGTCCCAGTCCCAGCCAGGCTTACCAGCTCCGTCAGCTCCAGCGCACGCAGCAGGAAACCCAGGAGGCACCCGGTGGCAACCGACAGCATTGACAGGGTCAGGAGGCCATTTTTACACCAGAAAGCCCGCACCCACTTCCAGATGCGCAGGGAAGTTGTGGACAGTGAGTTCAGCAGAGCTTTCCTGACCCGCTCCCACATGGTCGTCCTCAGCCGTCCAGGCGATGCTCCTCGGAGCAGCTCCCGGCCCCGTTCATCGCCCCGGGCACCACCGCGCCGATGGATCCCTGCCCTTTGCTGGGAGCCGAGTGTGCTGGCAGCTAATCCCAGGGACCAAAATCTTCAGGGCTACTTGGGAGCTTTTCCCGTAATGGAAAGTGACGTCTTCAACTGGTTAATCTGGGCTTGGCATTCCGCCAGCGCCGGTGCTGGTGCCGAACCCTCCCGGGTTAACCCTCCAGCCCCAGCTCTGGGCTGTGTGCTGCAGGCTGGGAGCTGGGATCCAGCCCCAGAACTCCCTTCCTGTCACAGTTCCTGATCCAAAAGGATCTGGGACCGGGGGCTGCCGCAGGATTTGTGCTCCCACTGGCTGTGAGCCCACCCCCTTCCCACCCCACAGCTGTAAGTGCTTTGTGCGGGCAATGCTTGCAAAGAAAGGCTGTTCCCCAGTTAATTGCAGAATTTCCCATGGTGATCCGCCCAGACCATCAGCCCAAGGCACCGCCGGATGATGCTGAACGTACCCACAGGAATACCTACCCCAACAGATCCACCCCCCCGGCAGCTCTGCAGGGAACCTGCCCCAGGGCCACGGGGTGCTGCTGGGATGCCTGGTCAATAATCATTGCTGCCACAACATTTTAGAGTATTTCTATGTCCAGTTGGACTCTGGCTCAGGCCAGGAGTCTCGCAGGGGCAGCAGCGCGGTGCAGAGGGCAGCTGAAGGACGGGGTGGGTGGGTTAGTGCTGTTTCCAGGCTGAGGATGCTCTGGAATTGGGGAAATATTGAAACCTCTCCGAATTAAAACCTCTCTGGCCCGGACTTTAAACCCCTCCCCCTGCAATGAGACCATGAAACCCTCAAACCATTGCCATATTTTACACAGAAAAGACAAAGCCACAGAGGAGGCTTGACTTGAGGATCTCTTTGAAGCCCCTGCCCCTGTGGGACAGGATTCTTGCAGCCCCACGGCCCTGCCGCTGTTTCAGCAGGGCCATGGTGGTATCTCAGAGGAAGCGGAGCTCCTTCCAAAGCAGGAGTGTGGCATATAGTGCTTTTCATGTTTCGTCCCTTGGGGAGGTCTCTGTTGGTGCTGTCTTGTGCCTTGGGCTTCAGCATGGATCGCTCAACCTGCCGGGCAAAATTAGATAAAATGTTTGCTTATCAGCGCAGCTAAAATACAGTTGTCTCTATTCAGCTCCATCTTCAGAGCCATCTGCAAGCCGGGGGATGGTGTTTGCGTGCTGGGAGCAAGCTTGGGAATGGGCATCCCAAGTTGTCTGGGAAATCAGGGACATCTCAAAGGACATCAAAGGGTCTCTGGGGCTGGCAGCAAGTGGAGGGAGCAAGATGAGAAGGGAAAGGATGGGGGGAAACCCAAATAATTGTGCAGGAAGGAACATAAGGACCTGTGGGGAACTGAGAGAAATGAAGGGATGTCCCAGAGGGAGGGAGAGGAATCACAGAGAGGGAGGGGAGAGAGGGAAGGTGGGGAAACAGCAAAGGGGCAGGAGGGGAGGCCCTGGTGCTGGCGTGGGGGTCGCTGCTGCCTGCCAGGGAACAGCACCTGGCGCTTGGCAAAGGGGCTACGGCAGCGGTTCCCTCTGCACCTACCGTAAATCTCAACGTCATCATAGATGTCAGTGTCCCTGCAAGGAAAAAGACGGGGTGCTGTGAGCAGTCTGGTCTCCCATGTCCCCACCACCTCTCAACACTGAGGAAAGGGATGGCTCCTGCTGTCGCATCTGTCCTGTCTCTCCTACATGTCTACAGGCTCTGGTGTCCTCCACACAGCCCCCTTCGCCTCCTCCCAGCCTCACGCTCTCCCGACAGAGACGGGATCCTCCAGCGTGGGGTGAGCATGGCTCTGGCCACTCTCGTGTTGCGCACGGATGGTGGCCCCGTCCCAGGTTGCCAGCAGCCACAGACCCAGCTGCGTGGAAGGACAGCACTGGCCCGTCACACTGTGCCACCAGCAGCATCTGAACAGTGTCTGGGCAGGTCCCACGTGAATTGGGACCTCCCCACAGACTGGGGAGGGCTCACAGCGCCCCAGGAAGCTGCTCCCAGTGCCAGAACCTCTCCTGACACCAGAACTGGCAGATTCCATCCCCAGGGTAACTAGCCGGTGTTATGCTTATGGTCACTGCCTGGGTTGAAAGGTTTTGAGTTGGCACCCAACAGCCAGGGCTGGTTTGGTACCGGCCACTCTCTGGGTAATTGCTACAGCTTGTGGAATGGGGTGGAAGGGGCTGGGGAAGAAATACTCACAGGTGTAGCATTGCGGCCCGGGGCACGTAGCCATCTGCAACAGAGTGAGGAAAAGCATGTCAGGTTGTGCCAGGAGCCAGGACACCAGCAGGGACTCACCCCAGCACCTGCCCCTGCTCAGGACAGGCAGGGTTTGGCAACGTCTCGCAGCCCCAGGGAGAGTGGTGGCCAAGGAGGAGACTGGCTCTGGGAAGCTGAACTGGACCCTCGGGAGGAACCTGTTCAAGGGCAATGCTGGGAATGAGCCTGCCAGGCTGGGCGGCAGCTGGATGGGAAGAGCCTGATCCCGGTCTCTCTGCCTGAGGGATCTCCAGCCCATTTCACCTGAGCATCCTTCGGTGCAAACATGGCTTGTGGAGCCCACGCTTAAGGCAAAGCCTGATGTGCCGGGCTGGTGGCCAAGAGGATCCGGGAACTGCGGAGGCTTTTAGCGGAGGGAGACAACAAACCCAGCTAACAGCAGAAATGCTGGTGCCAAGCGGGAGGAAGCACAGGACGTTTGAACAAAGAGCAGTGGGAATATTTGAGACCCAGGGTATATGCCAGGTCTGCATTACAGCAAGGGGATGTCTCCTGCTGTCTACTGGGGGGCTTGTGCATGACGAAACTTGTTCCCAAAGCTTTGTGTGCTGTGATCCCTGCTGTGGGCAAAGTCTCAGCCCCCACAGACTTACACCTCCTCTGGCTGTTTCGGCAGAGGATTTGCTCCTCATTTGTAAACTGAATGACATCAAGAATTTCTCCTCGTCTCAGCGGCAGGTTCTTCCCTCTGCCCCTCTTCTCCGTCGCTGCGGGGTCCACCATCATCTGAGTCAGGACGTTGATGCTTCCTTCAAACTGAAACACAAACAGCGGCGCTGCAGCTCGGCAGTCGGCCCAGGGGAGCGTGAGCTGGGCAGCTCTGACCACGGTCCCTTCTTGGAAAACGCAGATCCCTCTCTAGCCAAATGGTCTGTGGGACTGGTCCGATCTGGGGATGTTTCAGTGGGGAACAGGACAGGTGTGACCTGGGTATCGGCTGGACTCTGCAGAGCACAGCTCCTCTCTGCCGTTGTGTTGTGCCCTTCCCAGGAGGTAAGGCAGAGCTCAGAGGGATAAGCAATTGCTCGTTGCTGCTCACCTTGAATTTCTTCTGAAACTCCCTGTCTGCCTTCTCTTCCTTCTTGCATTCCTTGAGTGTCATTTGCTTCATCTTCCGGGAGACTTGGGCTTCTCTGCAGAGTTGTTGCAAGTCACAGGAAAGCTCAGGCGACCCCAGGTGAAAGCTCTGCTCCCTGCCTTCCCCTTCTCCTGCCCCGGCTGCCGCCCCATCGCATTTCCCTGCACCAGCTCTCCCCTAGCGCTCAAAGGTGCCTCCCTCCAGGACTGCTGGGTCCCTCAGGCCAGGTTTAAACCTGCCACTTGTGCACTTCACCATGGACATTTCTATTGCAAGACTAGCAGAGACCATTAAACCACCAGCTTTGTCAAAGCAGCAAGGAGCCCTGGCTATTTTGGGACCCTTAGAAAGAGTAAAAACCCCTGTTACCTCTGTGCAGCTGCCAGCAAAGCAACCCTGTCAGAGGCTCGACCAGCATCTTCACCTGTAAAACCAAGCCCCGGGAGAGGTGCTGCTGTGAGGCTGCTATAAGGTGTAGACACCCGCTGAAACAGGACACAAGACTGTAACAGCAGTGGGTCCTCCTGGGACCAAACCCTGAGTTTGCCCCCTGAGCACAGGGGGTGGAGGGGAGTTGGGTTTCCCATGATCATTTACAAGGCAGCAGAGAAATCCATCACTCTCCCGTGCACGGGAGTAGCGGGCTCAGCGCGGGCTCTGCTACTGCCCGTGGCTCATCAGGGTCTCAAGGCTCTCTGAGCTGCAGCGCTCACCCCCATCAGCATCCCAGCCCCTGCTGTACCCACCTCCTCCAGGGCGAGGATACGCTGGCGGCCGGGACATGGGGGACAGCATAAAGCCTTGGCCTCTCCTGAGCATCCCAACAGGCTCTACATCATCATATATCTCATCTTCAGCCCTGTGACGAGTCAGACAGTGGTTAGGAAGCTCTGTTGCAGCCCATGAAGGACAACACAGTGCACCGCGGGAGCTGCCTGCACAAGGTGCTGTCCCACACTGGGCTCCAGGAGCAGGCAGAAAAAACCAAGGGATCACTCTCGTGCCCTTTTCACTGGGTCAGGACAGCCTGGAATAAAAGCGCTGCCTCAATTCTTACCGCATTACACTCGCAGCATCCTGTGATGGGAACCGCGACGGGGCTGACGCAACATAGCCTGGTTTCAGGTAACCTATGGTAAAAAGAGGAATGGGAGGGAGCAGAGAGGGATTATTGCACGTTTCCTCCTTGACTCTGTCACCCACACAGAAGGTCAGAGCCGCCCTGGGCTAGATTTAGCGCAGAGGGCTGCGGGGAGATAAAACTGACTGCACATCTGGATCCAGAGAGGCGTTTTCACTCCATGGCCCATCTGCGGGTTTTCTTTCCTCACAGCACACTGGGGCACGGCTCATCGGGGAACTCACTGGGGAGCTTTAATATATATTTTCCCATTCTTATGTCCCTAATGTTATTTTCTCCCTGGACCGGTGACGAAAGGGGAGGGGAAGAGACCAAAATGGTTATTTTGCATGAAACCCCTGAACTGCAGATCTGTACCAGAGTCAGGGCAAGTCCTACATATCTCCATGTGCTCGGGAGCATCATCACCCAGAACACGCTGCCGCACCTGTATGATCATACCTACATCCCTGCTAAGATGCCCTCATTTTTATCACCAGCCTCATAGCTATCACCAGCCAGGTCAACCAGACCAACCAACAACTGTCATGAAGGTCCACGGTACAACATAGCCATTCTGCTGGGTTATTGTACCAAGTAATGCGCAATCACATACCAGGCCCTAAAAATCGTAAGATTGCCTTAAAAATTAACAAAAATAACCAAGTCAGGGCAGGGGTGTAATTCTAGATGGTCAAACCTGCTTCAGTACCCATGACACAAACAAATACTTGAAAACTGATAGTTTGTAGGACATGCGGAGAGCAGATCACTCCCTCTTCTGCCAGGGCTACTCAGCCCAGGGCTGGGGCCAGTCTTGGTGGGTGGGCACCTCCCAGCACAGCGGCATGGCCGGGTCTGAGAAAGGCATCTGACAGCTAATACGATAATAATAATATCTTATAACAACAACATAAACCAGCTAGGTTTTGCAGTTCTTATAAGGAGAGAAAGAGAAGCTCTAGTCTCATGGTTGCCCTCCACCCTGCGGCTATGGCATGAGTTGGTTAATGAGGAACCATCCTTTAAATGGGGTGGTGAACAAGAACTTCGAGGAGTTGAGAAAGAAACAGGATTTGAAACAAGTTTCATCACCCAGAGTGTGGATTAGCAGAGTGGCAGCTGTCAGAAACCAGCAAACCTGCCTAGATCTGGAAGGCCACCACGGAGCGTGGCAGGGCCCATGCCGAACGGAGAACCACCACGTCCAGGAGGCACCAAGCCCTGCGTCCCACGGACAGCCAGTAAGGAGGGCATGCCAAGCCAGCATCATGGCCCCAGAGGCCATAGCTCCGGCTGCGCTGGGGAGCCTTGGCAGCTCCCTCAGGCTTAGAGGAGGAGGGTGTTGCAGGCAACGTGCTGCCAGCTTCAAAGAGCCTCAGCCCCTTGGCCAAAGGGTGTGTAAGTGCTTCGTGCCCATGGGATGGAGACTAGCTCTGTTCCTCACCAGTCAGGCTTGTCTGCTCTTACAGCCACACAAGGGTGGACTGGTTGGAAAGGACCTCTGGAGTGTCAGTCCAACCTCCTGCTCAGAGCAGGGCTGGCCTCAGGGCTAGAGCAGGTTGTTTAGGGCCTCATCCAGGTGACAACTGAATATCTCCAAGGATGGAGATACCCATCTCCCTGGCGCCTGCCACAGGGCTGCACCACTCTTACAGGAAAGAGCCTTCTCCTAATATCTAACCGGAATTTCCCCTACTGCAGCTCACACCCATCGCCTCTGGTCCTGCTCCTGGGCATCTCTGGGAAGAGTCTTGCTCCATCTTGTCCTCCCGCTAGGTAGCTGTGGGCACTGAGAGGATCTCCCCTTTGCTCGCTCTCCTCCCGGCTAAGCAAGCCTGAGTCTCAGCCTCTTTCCCCATGTGCTCCTGCCCCCAGACATCTTAATGCCCTGTACTGGGCTGACTCCAGTTTCTCAGCATCCCTCATATTACTTACTCCAACCCTACTCCCTACAAGCACCCCAGAGCCTGATACTTGTCCCCAGACAGGTATCTTTGTTTCTTCACCCCGTGTCCTTCTCTCTCATTCCTTTACGCACACTATGCCTATAAAAACCCCTGTGGCATTACCAGTCCCGCCCTCTCCATCAGCCCCCACAGTATTTCCATCTCCCAGAAGGTCCAGACTGTGACTGGGGAGATTTTCCTTCCTGAATGAGCGGCATCCTTCTCTGGGGGACTTGCAGGTGCCTGGCCGTACCGGGCTGAGCTCTCCTTGGTGGCTCTGTGGCAGGACAAACGGGTGTCGCAGGACGTGCAGCTGCACCAAACTTTTCCAGATCCACAACAGGTGGGCGCCTGGGCTTGGCCGGCCTCGCTCCCAGCGCCTTGACGTGTGGCAATGGCTTCCTCCGAGGCAGAGCTGGGTGCCCTGTCCCGGGGGTTCTTCCCGCAGCAGCTAGGGAGGCTGCGACAGCTGGGCCTTTGGCAGGAACTGCTGGAGAACCCTTGTCTTTGGCAAGTGGCCATGTCTGCTGGGCTGGGTTTCTCCAGGGAGGAATGGAGGCGGCTCCCACCTCCTTGTTCAATGCGTCTCCTCCTTCTGGCTTTGCAGGGGCTGAGGGGAAGCTGGTGTCTTGAGCAGTCCCCTTCTTCAGTCGCGTCATCCATCCTGGGGTCTCATGGACAGGATGAGGAGGTGAATGCTGTCCCATACTCTGACCTTTACTGTGAGATGGAGAGGCCCTGCTGAAGTCCACCCTCCTGGTCCAGGGGGTCTCGGGAGGTGGCTCGCCCTTGGAGCCCAGCGCAGGGGTCTGTCCCGGCTCTGTTGCAGGGGATGCTGCAGAGCGACTCTCCAGCCAGCTGCCTGCTTCGGGAGGGTCTTTCCTGTTCCCTTGGAGCTTTGCCCGTAGGTGCCTCACCACAGCCTCTTTCCCCTCCAGATGTGTCTGCGACCATTAAGAAAAGCTCCAGTTAAAACATCATGGAGAAAAACAAGTCAAAGGGTCCCCTGGGGAATGCAGCATTTCTTCAACATGGCCTGACACTAAGCCTCCTCCATGAAATGCGGTCTTTGCTCAAAGCAGTCCTGGAGCGTGCCAGAGAAAACAACACTGGCCTGCACCAGATCGGGAACAGGTCCCACCACCATGGGGGCATCCACAGGCTTTTCATGGAGTCTTTTGGTCTAATCCACCCTTGTGCACTCCCAGCGACTATCAAAACAGAGGGATGGGGTGGGGGATTATACCCTACTAGTAGCAAAGCTCCTGAGGGAGCTTTGAGATCTAGAGGATCCTGAGGGAGCATCTGAGATCTAGAGATTGCCAGGGCTCAGAAGGGAGCAGTCTGCCTTGCCCTGGTCCTGCTTCCCATCAAGTCCATGGTGAATCCAGGGCAGCTGGGCAGGAGTTGGTGGGGGAGACCACACAGAGCCATGAGCATTGCCCTGGAAGAAAACCCAGGATGGTGCTGCTGAAACTCATCCTGCCAAAGCCTGCGTGCAAATAAGGCGAGGAGGCAGCAGAACTGCCCTACTTTTCTGACCGGTGCGTTTCCTGTGCTGCTCACACCACGCACACGTGAACTGGGACACGATGGCCCCAGCTGTCCCCAGTTTCCTGAATGACCAAAAAGCACCTTTTTCTGAAGCCTCCAGAGAAAGGCTGCCAGGAGGAGTCTGGACCACTTTTGGAAGAAGAGTGCCAGGTTTGAGATACGGCACAAAACTCAGGTGGGACGGGGTTTCATTTTTCCTAAGCTTCTGAGATGGACCTTATGAGAGGGGAGGGATAATCTTGTCCTCCCCCATCTTTATCCCACCCCCTTGTCCCCAGGTCACAGTGTCCCTTTGCACCAGAGCTGGCTGTCCCACTTCCCCTCGGCAAGCCATAGGTTTTGATTCTGAAGTTCTCCTCCATCTGGGATTTCAGTTTGGGTTTGTGCTTGCGTAATTTCTTTCTTTCACAACAGAAGGGTTAGCATGCAAAGAAGCTAGCGCAATATTTTTAGACGTAAGTGCTCAAATGTATATATACCTAAATAAGTGCAAGTTCCTCTTGCATCCCAAGGCAGTCACCCCAATTTCCCTGGTTAAGGCTGCAAATGCAGCACACTCAGAATAGCCTGTGGTAAAGCAGTGTGAATTCGCTGTTTCCTGCACACCAGGCAGTGGGCTTTTCACTCAAACTAGTGACAAAAAAAATCAACTTTTTCCAGATTCCCAAACATGCCGCTGGGATTTTTGACACTTGAATGATTCAGAGGTTTGTAACCATCAATTTTGGAGCTCTTCCATGAGCTGGAACTTGCACAGAGCCCCCAGGGGTACCTGTGGGACACAGCACCACTGTCACCATGATCAATTCCAGCTTTTTCAACACATTTTGCACTGGTGGGTGCTCTCCTGGAGTCAGTGGCAGGGTGTGGCCTCCTCCACTTTGACAGATTTTATATCCCGCCCAACATCACCCAGTAAATCTTGCAGTGAGCCCAGGAACTGGTCAGAGACCTCTGAAGCTCCAACCAGCTCCGACGTACAGGACTTTATCTTCCAGGAGCAGCGAGGGTCTTGGCAGGATCCAGCCCCTCGCAAGGACACTGCCAAAGTCGTTCCAAGCAGGAGACACAACTCTGCTCCCCACGCCCCTTCCCCAGGTCCAGCACAGCCCAGGTCTGGTTCTTACTCACCATTTTCCATCAGCGGATGCTTTCCTGCATGCTCACCTCCTTTCTAAAGGCCACCAAAGGCACCCAAGCAGAAGGAGTTGTGCACCTCTGAAGTCCCCCTCCCCTGAAATCAGAAGTCCTTTCCTAACGTTTGGCAAGAAGCCGTGTGCAACGCCAGGAAGTCGCTGTAGCCTGACTGTGAAACAGCCTGAGGAGGAGGAGGAGGAAGAGGAGGAGGAGCAGCTCTTGGTGCACCACTAGTTTAGACTCTGCTGCTGTTGGGAAGCTTGAAGCCACCAAGCCCTGCTGCCCATAAGAGTCTCATTCAGAAAAGAGCCTGGAGTTCAGGAGTGACTCTGGGATGCAAGGGATGGGCCACCGCAAGGACCGGGAGGGCAGGTTATGTTCTCATCTAGCGGTGGCTGATGTGAACCCACTGCAGGTCAGGTCTTCTGAGCCCCGTGGGACCTGCAGATGCTGGAGGGGATTCCCACGAGTCTCATGGCACAACCAGCATGGCCCCACGCGGCCAAGCTCTGCAGGAGTGCGGGAGGGCTGGGGAGAGGGCTATGGCTTCCAGCATATCCAAAACCAGGTGACATCTGCTCCATTGAGTAGCCAAGCTCCGCTGGGAAGCAGGGGAAGTGCTCTGCGTGGCGTGGTGCCACGTTGGGCCATCTCTGTGTTGAAATGTCCCAGTTTCACCCTTTATTGCCTCAGAGGCTGGAAAAGTGTGAGAGTCAAGCCCCATGGCAGGGACATCCTGGCCGGCTGCGAGCAGGCGCTGATGTCCCTGCCCTGGGGTGGCCTGTCCCCCCAGCCCTTTGGGAAGATGTCTCACCAGCAGTGCCCATGGTGTCTCCTGCCCATGGGTGGTTTTAGGGATAAGACAGTGTGTGGAGGAGGTGGGGAAAGCTGGGACAGGCATGTGTTGGCCAAGGGTGGTCCCTGGGGGAGTCCTGTGGAGGGTGGCGGGTGCCCAAGGTGGGCACCGGAGGGTTTGATCCCACCAGCGGAGGTGGGATGGAGACAGGGGTGTCGGGAGGTCCCACGCTGACCTGTGGGGAGCCAGCATGGGGGCACAGGGCCGGAGGTGACTGGAGCGATGGGTCCCCATCGCCGCCTGCCCCACTGCTCCAGCGACGCTGCCAGGGGAGGGCAGAGCCCTGTTTGGGGGTGAGAGAAGCCGAAGGGCTGTGCTCGGGTGACAAGGGGTGACGGGGAGGCCCCAACGGCCATCTTGGAGGAGGACGGGGACGATGGGGACCTCAATGTCCGTGTTGCAAGGACGGGATCGGGGCTGAGCCCCCCGGCTCCGGGGCGGCCCGGCTCCCTGCACCGCCGCTCCGGGGGCTGCGG
>VYZM01005812.1:105123-126603 GCA_013398915.1 Dromas ardeola | reverse complement strand
CTAAGTTGAGTTGATCAGTAGAGTAATAAAATAGTGGAAGTTTTTCTCGTGAAAGCACCTGTTTTACGTACAATACAATACCAGTCATCAAAACTTCTTTCCTTTACTGTGCCTTTTGAAACGATTGTCTTAGGAAGTCCTGAAGAGATTTGGGGATTTGGGGATTTGCCTGTAAAGTATTCCAGAAATTGTGATCCCCGGCTTGCTTAATATTGTGATGTGTATTTTTGCAAAGAGGTCTGGTTGGGTATAAGCAGACTTGTCAGTGTTTTTACTAACAAAGTGAGTATGTGCAAAAGGTCAGAGAGATTTTAGTAGGAAATATGCTATGTTTGACAGCCAGATATGTTTTTCATATAATAACGTTTGGAATTTTTAACAGAATACTTGATCTTACATTTATTTTTCTGTCCTGTATTTCTGTAACTTAGGTTTAGGTAGCAAGCAGATCTACCTTAAGAGTGGCGATTCTTCCAATGTGGCTGAACTGCTGGAAAGCTTCAAAAAAGATGCAAGGAGTGTTAAACTGAGAGCAGGAAAACATCAGCTTGAAGATGTGACTGATGTATTGAAAAGCTTTCTTTCTCAAATAGATGATGCGCTTCTCACTAAAGAACTTTATCCATTCTGGATCTCTGCTTTAGGTAATGTATTCAATAACACTCAATACAAGAAAGGTTGTATGTACATTTTCAGTATCAAATGTGAGGAGGTTGTTAATTACTTTCCCAGCGTTGACCTATGTTATTTGATAATTGGCAAAGAATTGTAGTGAGGAAAAAAAATGTTTAGAGCTTGGCTGCAGCAGGCTTAACGTTAATCAGAGATTATTTCATTGCCTTTAAGTGAACCAGAATAATAACAACAAATAGCGATGTTTCCTTGACAATATATCTGTAAACAGTAGACCAATATTGTGCTGGGTCGTAGTTGGGTCAGCCAAGGTAAGAAGTGATGATTAATATTTCATGGAAGCATTGATGGTAGAATTCAAGAAATAGACAAACATTACCACAGGAGAAAAGCGTGTGCTCTGTCTTCTGACCGTGTGTAGAAGTTTAGTTCAAAGGTGGCAACATGTTGATGCTGTCATCTGCATGGTAGTTAAATGACAGTCTCGCTTCTTAAATTGTTCAAATACCTTTTTCGAACATTCACACAAAATCATGTATATCAACAATGTAGCCGTGTTAACAACTGTTACTTGTTTTTTGTTTCCTTAAAAATATTAATTTAATTTGAAAGAAAATTTAAGTAACTTCAACCCAAACTGTAACTCATGATGTATTTAAAGCATGAGGATGCGTATCTCCGTATGGTTGAAAACAGAACCATGAGACTACTAATACGTTAATTGGTTACTCATTACATGAATTTTGATGATTTTTATCATGTCCTTACAAAACAGCTATATTTCTATTTGTTTCTATGTTCAGTACTGCTCTTTCCCTCCCAAACTGTGCTATAACATTGCGGATGATGCATAGTCATAACAGGTGCATAGGAAAAGCTAAGATAGAACATTAATTTCCTCCTTAGTGCATTGAAATCATGTAGGCCTCTTCACTGTGTGGCGAGATTTGCCTTTAAAAAAATACTAAAAGCATCTTCCTCTCTGATTTTGCTTAAGTTCAAACATATGGGGGTTTCTTTAGTATGAACCACTAGAAGTCTGGGAAATTTAAGTATGAATATTACACGTCTTTGACCTTTAACCTCGATTTGAACAAACTAGAGGAAAGAATATTAAGAACTTATTTACTTACCACGAGATTGCTCATTTTATTAGAAATCAGAAAAAGCTGTATTTGTAGCAGTCTAGATTTGTTAGCTATTTTGTGCATAATGGTCTTACAGTGATTTAAGTTCCTGATTTGTACATGGGGCTAAAATCCTGCTTCAGTTCTACAGCAGAGAATCCTGTACTGTTATATTTAAGTGATACCGAAAGTACTCATGGGAAGATTAAAACACTTAGGAAGATAGAGTAGACAACCTTTAAACTGTTTTTTTTTTTGTTTTCTGTTTGTTTATTTTTCTTCCATAGTGCAGTAGTTAGTGGAGAGTGCTAGCAGTCAGCTGGAAGAGATGAGAGTTCTGTGCTTTTACTTTTCAGAAGCTTGAGAGAAGCAAGGGACTGAGAGGGAAAAAGCTAAATAAATAAATAAATTAAATTTACATTAAGTTTGCTCATGCCCCAAGCAGGATTATGCTCTGTAGTATCTATGCAGCACAGGGAGGCAGACTTAACTTGAAGGTAGAGAGCTGTGGCTGTCTCGGATGCTGTAATTCCCAAGACTGGAATTCCTGTCATTGACTCTGCCACTGTTTAGCTATGTAACTTTGTACAATTTATTCACCACCCCTTCCCCTTTGTTCTCCTCTTATCAGTCTAATATATTTGGATCTTTAAACGACTTTGGGCACTGAGGCACTTTTCCAATAAAAATAAAAATGATGAAAAGGTCTTTTCCTTTCTGATCTCTGGGAACTCTTTAGAAGTACATTTGCACTTGTGCACACATAGATGCACTCACACATGTAGGCACACAAACTATAGATTAAATATCCTTTGAGAGGAAAAGCTATCCTGGGATTTAGTCTTAAACTGTAGCGAATGGTGCTTGAATATAGAATTGTCCCTCTTTATTGCTGATACTGTTTCCCTGAACTGCTCTACACTAATGGGCTTTGTAAATAGTAGATTGTCAGTATTGCCTTTATGAAGAAGAGGTTGATTGGGTAAACTGTAATTTTAAATGACTAGATGATGCCAATATAATTAATGAGAACTACTGTTGGTTTTTAGTGTGCATTGTTATTAATGCACACTATTTATTAATTGTTTTCTGGCAGATACACAGAATGAAAAGGAACGCGTGAGGAAGTATGGAGCTTTTATTCGGACGCTTCCACCAGTCAATAGGGCAACTTTGGCTGCTTTAATTGAACATCTTTACAGGTCAATGCAATTGATGCACTGTAGCAGGGAAATTCTTGTAATGCGTTCTCGGTATAACTCTACCATAAATTAAATGTGGCTTGTTTCATTAACTGTAAACATCAAAAGCTTACTTAGTTGTGATGTTTAGTTATATTTGATTCCCTTTAATTTATAATGTGTTTTTACTTCAGTTGTATCTATAAATATCTATAAATATCAATGGGATGAAACAGCCTTACAGAGACAGAGGGCTGCCAGTCCAAGGAGGGTAACGTTTGATGTAGCTTCTTCATACAAACTCATTTTACCCCAGTCTGCTGATCTTCCAGAGGATTGTTGCAAAAGGCTCTTGAAATTAAAAGACTTTTTTCAGGGAAAATGCCTTTCTCCTCTATTTGTATTGCACATAATAACTTCGAGACATAGGTACCCTTTCTGTTTTTCATCATTGCTTCATTTTGCAACTGAGGTAGCAGTAGACAATATCCAAAATATAAACCTGTTTAAGCAACAAAGGCCATGTCTTTTTTGTAGATTAAATAAGCAACAGCAAATATATAAAAAAAATGTGATGATTCCGCAATGTCGTTGTTAAATAGTAATGGTTTATATTATATTATTTTGTATTATGTTATCTATTGAACAAGTCAAATTATATTCATATCAAATTGTAGTGGGTAGAGAATGTGCAGAATCTTTTCTTTACAGGATTTTGTGCTCAGAAATTACATTACATCACCAGGTACCTAGCAGATGTCCTTTAAAAACTATTTATATGATTATTAAATTGATTGATGCCATTATTGGGATAAAGATTATAGTAAGTATTGCATTTAACGATGTTTCTAAGCATATCCAGTTCAGATTTATTAATATGCTTTTTTTATCTGTTCTGAAAGTAGTTTGAATTCATGTGTGTAACAGCCAAAATTCTGTGATACTTTTGAAGTGTTTACTTCTAAAAGAGGACACATTATGTAAGCAACAGAACTGATATGAAAACTTTACCATAAGTATAAAACTAAGAAGGATCTCATTTCTTTCCACATTTTGTTTGATCGTAGATCGTAAGTTTGTAGGATATACTTGCATAACATAATATAGCAAAGCTTGTACGTAGCATTGGTGTGGCCTCACCTTGAGTACTGTATGCAGTTCTGGGCCCCACAATTTAAGAGGGATGTAAAGGTCCTTGAATGCATCCAGAGGAGGGCAATAAAGCTGGTGAGAGGGCTGGAAGGCATGTCCTGTGAGGAGCAGCTAAGGACTTTGGGCTTGTCTAGTTTGGAGAAAAGGAGGCTGAAGGGTAACCTCATTGCTCTCTACAGCTTCCTGAGGAGGGGAAGTGGAGAGGGAGGTGCTGAGCTCTTCTCCCTACTATCCAGGGATAGGACATAGGGGAACAATTCAATGCCACAGCTGGGGAGGTTCAGACTTGATATTAGGAAACATGTCTTCACCGAGAGGGTGGCCAAACACTGGAACAGGCTTCCTAGAGGAATGGTTGATGCCCCAGGCCTGTCAGTGTTTAAGACGAATTTGGACAATGCCCTTAATAACATGCTTTAACTTTTGGTCAGCCCTTAAGTGATCAGGCAGTCAGACTAGATGATTGTTGTAAGTCCCTTCCAAACTGAACTATTTCATTCTATTTTTATTCTGTTCTAAATAATTTTGATATCACTTAAGATGCAGATAGACAGTTTTCATTTCTATAATGAGATGTGAGATAAAGAATATAAAGAAATAAATATAAAAAAGAATAAATAATATTAGATATTTTCATTGCATTTAATGTAGTTACTCTTTTTAAAATGCACTCCATATTCTGTAGAGGAGCCTCAGACAATTAAAGGAATAATGAAACCTTCTAAATATGTTTGGTTTTTTTCCTTCAACAGGGTGCAGAAGTGTTCTGAAATTAATCATATGAACCCTCACAATCTAGCCATGGTGTTTTCCTCATGCTTATTTCAAACTAAAGGCCAAACTAGTGAAGAAGTCAATGTAATTGAAGATCTAATTAAAAATTATGTGCAACTTTTTGATGTAGGTATCTTTATATAAAAGTGTCCTAATTGCTCAGCTGTTAGCCACGCTAAAATATAGAAATGTTCTTAAAGATGATCTTGCTATTAGTTACACTGTCTGAGAATCTGCAGGGCTTTTGAATTCTAATTCAGCGGACATTGTTCTTTGTCTGCTTTAAATTTTATTTCCCAGCTAGCTTAGCCTGTGTAGGAAAGACTATATTTATAGGATTACGGTGACATACTGTTTTCAAAAGTGGTGCACATTCTTCTTGCTGACACCAGCATACCAATTGTAAGAAAATTTTAAGATTATGTCTATTAAAAATAATACTTCTATTCAAATTTTATGGGCCTGATCAGAACTGAAGCATGGAAGAATTTTGTGTTCTTAGTATCTGAGCTGTGGTTACAATAAAGTCTAGAGAAAGTGTTTGATTCCTTAGGCCTAGAAAGAACATTGCATCCAATGTGATAGAAAAAATACTACTAGCAGCAATTCGTACTAGACATTTTGGTTTAGAGTTTACTGTGCCACTGTAACATTGTTTGGCAGCTTTTCGTGGAGTCCTCTCTCTTCTAATATGTATTTGGTAAAGATTATACTAATGAGTCCCATCAATGAAGTGCTGTTTCTGACTTACAGAATGTTTTGCATAGCTGCTTCTATAAGAACATGATTAACAGTATTGCTAATTGTAACAATATTTATTATCGTTACATTATTATTAATTATTTACTATTGTTAGATGCAAGCATTCCTCTATATTTATATTCATATTTATCTTAGTTTATTATATTAAATAAGTCTTTGCTACTTTATGTTGTAATTTTTATCCTAGCTCCCTTATACTTACTAACTGATCACAAATGATCTATTTTAAACAGATAAATGAAGACCAGGTCAAACAAATGGATATAGAGAACAGCTTTATTACTAGGTGGAAAGACACTCAGGTAAGTGGCAAATCTCAACTGGTATGAAAACAATNNNAACAATTTTAACAGAGACTATTTCGTTGTTTACGGGTTTTTATACCTAGATTTCTAAACGTAAATTTCTAAGTTTGTGTAGTGACCGGTGTTAACTACAGAGCTGAGCGAAATAAAATGAAATAAAAGAGGAGGCATAAAGTGATAAAGCAAAACAGTTCTGTGTAAAGCATACTGTGGAGTTATGTTCTGGCCTAAGCGCTGGGATAGCTTACAGGTTGCTACGTATTTTTACTGAGCTTCATAAATTGTACTAGAAGGAAATGGTCGACATTTGCAAGTGTGAAAGTGATGACACGTCTTTTTTTTTTTTTATTTTAAACATGCTTATTAAATACCTTCAAGTGTATATTAATAGTTTTATTATTTCATGAGCTTTGGGTGTGCATGGTCTCTCTTCATTAGAGTTTCACTATCCTTTTGAGTTTAAAGCATCTGAATCTTTAGCTGCATCCTATTTCTAAAACTCCAAAACACAAATATTATTTGGGGAAACTTCAGACACATACTAATAGTCAAACTGAACTTTGGGATACAATATAAGGAGATCATATGCCACTTATTATCATTTTGAGTTCCAGTCTTACCTGTAACAGCTTTAGAGTAACTTCAGAGTGGTAAGAAACAGCCAAG
The DNA here is from genome assembly GCA_013398915.1 of Dromas ardeola. Classification (NCBI taxonomy): domain Eukaryota; kingdom Metazoa; phylum Chordata; class Aves; order Charadriiformes; family Dromadidae; genus Dromas; species Dromas ardeola. Next base: position 120,003 of record VYZM01005812.1, on the reverse strand, counting down.
TGATAGCATGTTTCACTGTCTGAATGGTATTTGTGTACAGTCCTAATTAAAGCAAAAATTGGGAAGTTTCATAACACTACCAAGGTGGTTGGATTAAGAGAGGTAAAAGGAAATGTAGGGAGCTTAAAAGCTTTTTCAGAAATCTGAAGTAGTGGAGGAGAAGCTTTCAGTGATTTTGGAGCTTATAGGTCTTTAGAAACTAAGAGAAATCTAGGAGAAAAAAATCTATAATGCTTTGTCTGCTGGCTGCCTTACCCCTTCCAGCAACAGTTTTGTGGTACATTGTAAGCCATCATTAAAAAGAAAGGGTCTTGCAAATAAATGTTGAAATTGCATGTTCTGTGAATTGCTATCTGGAGTCTTGTTTTTATCTCATATTCCCTTATTGTCTGGGTCAGAGTGGCATGAAGATTTCTGACCATCATGACCTACTGTGAATGTACATATACAAGGTATAATGCTTTTGGTGCCTGTGGGGGAGTGACCAAGTCACTGGGAAACAATTTAAAGTTTATTTCTAGTGTCTGTCTTGCAGAGTGGAAACATCTGCCTTGGTAATCGCAAAAAAAAATCCCAACCTAAATTTGATTTCCCTAAGACCATTCTGTAAGGCAGGTGTTGGAGTATCTTTATGGAATTTATTAATTTTGGGATCCAGGAGAAGGACCTTACTGAGATTACAGAATAGAATTTTGAAGCCTAAGATAGTGAAAATGCATAGACTTCTAAATAAATTATTTCCGTGGTTTTGGAACCAAAAAAATTGTTTTTACAGCTTGTTACCTTATTAACATTTTCCAAGCATCTCTGGGAAGCTGTAATAGTTAAATATTTGTAATACCGTCTGGAAAAATTAGGGAGATATGAGAGGAGTTTTATGAGCAGAGAAAGAGATAGTGGAGACATTTTGATTAGGTAGGGAGAAAAACGTAGAAAGGAAACTTAAAGGCTGTTGACAGATTGAATAATATAGTAGCAATTGCTGGCTAGGTGGGTCTGTCTAAAACGGAAGCTGTGAGCAATATAGAGAAGACCCAAAGAAAGTGGTTTTGTTCTGTATTTTTTTCAGCCTAGATAAGACTGAAAAAATCACCTTTGTGAGGTGTATTGTGTTTAGAAGGATGCCTATTGAAGAAAAAGACAGAGATTTGCTTTTGTGTTGCTGCTTTTTTTTTTTTTTAAATTAAAAGACTAGGCTTTCTAAAATTGATAAGTTTTTTTGCTAAAAAGCTTCCAGCACGTGAAAAGCTAGTCCTCCAAATTCTAAACTTTATAATCAGTTTGGAACCTTCATGAATAATTGGGCCTGTTTGGACTGGTTTCCCTGGGACTCTCCAGGTTGTTGGGAGGAGGAGTTATAGAAAGATCAAACCAGGATTTTAACTGTTCTTTTTTTGCTCTCAGCAAGGTCTCTAGCATTTAATAATCAACTTTCTGAATTGATGGTGACACCTACTGTGTTAATAGACTCTGACTTGATTCTCATAACACACATGGTTAAGCTTTAAATTCTTTACAAAAAACAGTAATATCACTTTAACCTTAAAAATTAAACAAAATCTGCTACCTCATCACAGAATTATCATAGAATCATAGAATATCTCAAGTTGGAAGGGACCCATAAGGATCATCCCACGTCCCAACTCCCTGCTCCTCACAGGACTACCTAGAACTTAACCATATGACTAAGAGCAACATCCAGATGATTCTCGAAGGTGCCAGATACCATAGTTTGGTGCCATGACCTGGGGAGCCTGTTCCACTGACGGACCACCCTCTTAGTGAAGAATCGTTTCCTAATGTCCAATCTAAACTTCCCCTGACGCAGCTTTATTCCAGTTGTCTATGTTGGAAGGAACAGGACTTGGTCAACACTTGTGCTCCTCTTGTGAGTGTGACTTTACAGTGATACCAGCAGGATTCCTTGGCACTTGTGGGTCCTCCTTGTCAGGCCCCAAAGACTTATGTACATCTACTTTCTTTAAGTGCTCCTTAATCTTGTCCTCTTCCACTGAGGGTAATCTTCCTTGCTCCAGACCTTCCCTCTAATTTCAGGGGCCTGAGATTCCTGAAGGTCCATCTTACCAGTAAAGACTGAGGCAAAGAATGCATTGAGTACCTTGGCCTTTTCTGTGTGATTTGTCACCTGGTCCCCTGCCCTATTCAGCAATGGGCCCGTGTTTTCCCTAGTCGTCTTTTTGCTGTTTATGCACTTGTAGAATCCTTTCCTGATTCCTTTGCACCCTTTGCAAGCTTCAACTTGAGGTCAATTTGGTTTTTCTAACCTCATTCCTGCCCCATGGGACAGTAGCTCTGCACTTTTCTTGGGTTACCTGCCCCTGCTTCCATCTCTTCTACACTTGTTTGTACGTCGGAGTTCAGTCAGGAGCTTTTTGCTTATCCATTGAGGCCTCATAAATAGGAAGGGATTATTTGGAATGCTTTATAGTACTTAAAATTTCGAAGGTAGCAGTGAAAAGGCTTCTTATTTTTAGGTGGTATGCAACTGTCGAATTTGTTCTTGTTCATTCTTGACACATTGCTGGAAATGACTACTTTTAGTTTCAGAGAGAATGCTTGTACAAGTAGAACAGAAAATTGAAGAAAATGGCACTTCCTACTTCAGTTTTAAGGGAGAGAAAGGACTAAAAAGAAGTGTATTAGGAATTGTATTTAAATGCATACATTTGAAAATCTATTTTTTTTCATCCTGTGGGAAACAAGTTCTCCAAAGAATGTGGTAAATAAGTGCTAAATACTTAGATATGATGTATAAGAGAGTCTCAGCTGGATATGGAATCTGCCTACTCCTAGATATGACATGTGATATTAAATTTCACTGAATCGTGTTATCTCCTGGGTTTATCTGTAAATTTTTGCTGTATTCATTGAATGTTTTCTCAGATAATTTCTAGAGTAAGTTATTACACCACAGCTATGATTTCCATCTCGGCATTGCTTTTTTTTTTTTCCTGGCAAAAGGTCTTGTGTTTGCATACCACAGAGTTGTGAATGTCCAACGGTCTTAGGTTCACGAGGGCTAACCTTATATGAGGTGCAGAAGCACTCCCTGGCTCGCTCTGTGATCTTGGGACCCCAGTTGCTCAGGGCAGAGACCTGACCAGAGTGTGCCCTGGTTCTTTCCAGCCACATGCTGTTAGGTTTCTGGTGGCATGAACTCAGGCACTGCATCATTGTCCTGGTTTGAGGTAAAACAGAACCAGTGTTCTGATTTGTAATTTTACTTTTTAGCTGGGCCTCTTCTGACTGACTAAACTCTGAAATTACAGAATCACAGGGTTGGAAGGGACCTCTGGAGATCATCTAGTCCAACCCCCCTGCCAGAGCAGGGTTACCAGCATATTGTTCAAAAACTGTTCACTCTCAGAGTGATAAGACCTGATTATACCAAGGAATGGTATGCACAGAGGCTCTTGCTTATACTTACTGCTATAACAACCAAGGTCAGCTAACTCCGCTATTTGCCCTGTGAGAGGGTTGGGAGCGNAGGGTTGGAAGCGGAGAAGCGTAGAGGGGTCACACCTATAGGGAGGAGCGGATGGGACAGGTGACCCAAAACTGACCAACAGGGTATTCCATCCCATCTGCATCACGCTCAGTATAAAAGCTAAGGGATCAAAGGGCCAGGTCTCTCGCTCTCTTTCTTCAATGGCCGATGTCTGAGGAGGAGTCTGCTCGTCTGCCTTTGATCACGGTTGGAGCACTCCTGACTCTAGTTCCAGAATTCAGCTCCTGTTCGTTGTTGACTCCAGTCTGGGACTTTCCCTGTGTCTGCTGGTGACGCGATCGTCATCCTGGGAGCTGGATACGGTTTTGTATATATTGTGTACTTTTTTTTTTATTTTATTATTATTTCTTGTTTCCTTATTTATTATTATTTTCATTAAAGTAGTTTAGTTCTTTTTCTAAACTCGTAAATCTCCTTATCTCTTCCTCTCCTCTCTTTGGAGAGAGGCGGGGGGAGGGCCATCTGTCATTTTGATTGGCCAATCCAGCCAAAACCATGACAGTCATGTGACAAGTAATATTTCCATTTTAACAATTTAGACTATGTCTCCTGGATCCCTGATGTACTGTTCTGTCCCAGATTAAGCACTTAAATTACTTGTGAAATGGATAAGGGAGGGAGACTGGAGTCTTAACAGTCAGCATGCTGCATAGGAAGCTTTCTGATCTAAGTGGTTGTTTTGAGAATTCATATTGTGGAATTAAACACAGAAAAATCTGTTTAGTCTCTTTTTGCATTGCTCAACACCTAATGTGAGAAAACACTTTGGATTTCCATATGAACTGTTACATAAACAAATATCTGCATGCTAGAAAATCTCAACGTGAAAAGGAGACAGAAAATAACTTTTCAAATGAAAAATTACCTTTTTCATTCTTCTAGAAATATTTTATGATTAAGACCTAATCAAATATTTTATGCTATATTGTTTGTATGATATGGGCAAAATGGATTTGCACTATACATTTTGTACATTGTTTTATGGCTTTATTCTTTAAATGGCTTTATTCTTTAAAATAAAATTCTTTTGTGACTTGAATGTCATAAAATGGAAAATAGTATGCAGCATGATTGACTTCCCTGTTTCCCAAACAGGACAATGATCTCAACTTAAAGCTGTGGTTGATGTTCTTCTCCCTGCAAAGAAAATAAGTAATGCAAAATTTCTAGAACAAACATGGTCACTTGGGCATTTTAAAATTGTGTATCTGAAGTGATTCCAGATTCCTACTTGGAAAACATGAATTCTTAATATTCAGTACACGTTTTCACAACCTGTTATGAGGAAAATAGTAACTGAGCTGCTGGATTTTATTAATTAATCTCTTGTCAACATTGTATCTGAAGACCTCATGAAATGCTGAGTTTAAGTTAGAAAATGTTTTGAGGTCTTAGCAAATCATTTTGGTGTCTTTACTCTGTATGGCATTTCCTGGAAAAAGAGCCACCAGAAGTCAAGACAGCAAATATGAACTCAGGAGACCTTAGCTGTTTGAGAGCACTTGCCCGAGAGATAACGGCCTTTTTCTTTTTAGCTTTCTAAACAAGCAATGAACGTTGGAACAAAACCTCTACCTTTTAATGGTTGATAAATTGAAGTTTGATCTGCTTTTAAGGCTAGGGACTGCATTCTCTCTGTTATGTCAGCCTGTTACCCCTTGAATATAACAACTGAGGAATGGAGTCCTTGAGACTCTGACTGTCATTTGTGGCAATTTGATTCTGACTATGAACTGAATTAAGCTGTGGAACATTTTTTGCCAGATGCCAGTTTTTCTGTAGTAGGCGTGATTAATGTAACTAGTGTTTCAATTTAAAAATACATTTTTCTGAAACTCCATGTGCACGTAACCTGTGAAATGCATGGCTATCTAATGCCTGGGACCACTTGAATGCAGAAGGGGGTAATTCTGATCAAAGGTGATACACTTGCTATTATTTCAGAGTATTTCCTGCCTGAAGCCCACTGATTAAAGAAGCTTCTTCTGGTGGTTACAAGTGTGTTTTGAGATTTTATATATAACTTTTTCTCTAGAAGAATTCAACGTTTCCCTAACTATGCATGGTGTTGTCCATAGGTTTTGCAGGGGAAATATATTAGAGCCAGACCTGGACTAACGCTAAGTGCTTTTGAAAAAGACTGACCTTCCTCTTTGTTATATTTTACATTTATAACTTCTGTCATGAGTATAAAGTGCATATTACTCATAACTTCAAAAGACTAGATTGTATGGATGCCTACACTTTATATTTTAGCAGGCTTGGCCATATAAACTTCTTTTTAACTGCTGTTGTTAAGTCTGACTTAGCATTTAATGCTTTCATTAACATTACATAAAGAGTAGTCAGAGCCCAGTCAGTTGTCATGAGTTGTATTTGACAGTACAGACCTGAAATATGATAAACATTTTCAGAATAGAAACAGTGGGTAGTTGGAATGGTGTAGCTTTAACTTTAACTGGAATGGGTCCAGCGGAGGGCCACGAAGATGATCAGAGGGCTGATCAGAGGGAGAGAGTTGGGGTTGTTCAGCCTGGAGAAGAGAAGGCTCAGGAAAGACCTTATAGCAGACTTCCAGTACCTAAAGAGGGCCCACAGGAAAGATGGGGAGGGACTCTTTATCAGGGAGTGTAATGATAGGACAAGGGGTAATTGTTTCAAAATGAAGGAAGGTAGATTTAGATCGGATACTAGGAAGAAGTTCTTTACTGTGAGGGTGGTGAGGTGGTGGAACAGGTTGCCCAGGGAAGTTGTGGATGCCCCATCCCTGGAAGTGTTCAAGGCCAGGCTGGATGGGGCTTTGAGCAGCCTGGTCTAGTGGGAGGTGTCCCTGCCCATGGCAGGGGGGTTGGAACTAGGTGATCTTTAAGGTCCCTTCTAACCCAAACCGTTCTATGATTCTATGATAGCTTTCATTATTTCAATGGAAGAAAAGGGGTATGATGAAACATATTCTTTTTCAGCTGCTCTGCTTCCTCTGTCAGTAGCTACCATCATTCAGACTGTAAGCAGTTTGCAAGACTATACATTTGGAAGACTTGCATATGCAGACCATGTCGCAGGTGGACCTGCTGGTTGGACTTCAGGCTTATGCAGGAGAGGTAGCGCTTTCGGAACTTTTTCAGATAGGCTTCCAGGACTGCTAAAACTGATGACACGGTGCAAACCGAGTGATGTAATAGTGTGGATGATTGCCAACTTGGGCCTCAAGCAGCTACAATTAAGAATTGTGTTTAAGAATCCTTTCCATTTAACATCTGACAATCTGGCATTATTGCATCAAAATGTGCGCATATTTGTGGGAAAATTAGTGATGCAGATACTTAATACATTTGGGTATATAGGTTGCTATGATAGTATTATCTCCAGGTTAGTGATGCAGAGTGTTCAGAGAACAACAGAACCAAATTTCTGCTGAAGGCCTGGAAGTTCTCATGCCTGAAATGTCACTGAAGTTCTGTTCCAGGTGGCACTTCATTAGCCGCTCTTCATTTTCTGTCCACCATATACTTATGCCAGCTGTTCCTCTTTGCTGCTATAATTTATATCACGTTTTCTCTCCATACGGTTGTTTACACGAGCCCAGTGGAAATCAAATGTCAGCTTCATTCTTATTTCCAACCTTTTTCGGTAATATCATCTGAAAAGCAAATTTTACAACTAAATGAGCTTTTTTGAGTCTGTGCCACTATAATTAAGCAGCTTTCTTCAAAGTAGCTTTGTAATGTTTTTCCTCACAAATGTTTCCATTAGTTTTCTATTCTCAGAGGCTAAACTAACTTTGAAGTCACCGTTTTTCAGAATGTTAATGTTCTTTAAAATTGAGTGCTGCCATTTATTTTTCTACAGAAATGTAGTTTTAGCTTGTGTAAATTAGTCAAAATGTATCCCAAAGCTCGCCTGTTTCTATCATTTTCTCCATATCTTATTCTGTATATGATGAAGTTTTTTTACTTTTCTTAACCTCTTCCTGTTTGTAGTAATATATAAATAAGTAGCATCACTATGAATACTGTGGTCAAAATTAAGACACAATTTTTTTTTCTTAATATTAATTTGATTATTAATTCTTCATATTGGCTTATTAATAAAAGGGTACACCTCCTGAAAAGTCCAGTTTTCTGCCTTATTTTTTTTCCTGTGCTTTGATCAACACCGTGTATTTAGTTTTAGACATTAGTTTTTGTACTGGGATAAATTACAGTCTTCTGAAGATGCTTATGACTATACTGCAAGGGAGTAGAGCAGGCAAAACCTGAAACATTTTTAACTGTAGAAAAACAAAGTTATTTCTCATCCATGAAGATAATTTTATTGCCATAGATTAGCAAACCTACTAATGATGGAAAATACTAAAATCCTTTTCATGAATCACATTTTTCTTGTTGATCATAAAATGTTTGATTTACTGACTTTTCGATTTCTTTGTAAGTTTCATATTGTTAGACATTCTTAAATTGTTTGTTGGTATTGAGTATGTTAAAGTACTATATATTATGTAATACATTTGCTTTATCATCTAATTATTCCACATGTGAGCATTGTATATAAAATTTAGATACTCTCAGTTAAAGAGCTGTATTTAAGAGGTTGATATTTTTTGTTTTGATTCCTTTTTTAAGTATGTAATGACAAGTTTTCATTGTCAGTCTTCGTAGTAGCAAATTTTGATTATCTGGATATGTACATATGGCTATATGACCATATATTCTGTTATTTGTAAATTTTCCTCTCATTTTTAACAGACTCATTTTAGTTTGAGGCTCCTGTCGCATCCTTTTTTGTGGTTTTAAATTTTGTTGATCTGTTTTGACTCTGAAGTGAGCCTGGCTAAGCTCTAAATCAAAGTTATGGTTCTGACAGTTTAAGATATTAACGTACACTCATGTCTTAGACTTTGTAGTCTTAAATAAAAGTTTAAAATTTCCATTTAATTCATGTCCTCCTAGTTTTCCTGATCTTCAATGTATATTTGCAAAGTGTGTTCATTTTGTTTGATATCATTCTGTTGGATTTAGTCGGGGTTTGGATTTTCCTCCTGCATCTGTGAATAGGGCTTCTTTTTCCTTACTTTAGTCAAATAAAAAGTGTATGTAGTGCAGGTTTTCCCATTAGAGTCAACATTTGGACTATTTTTGTAGATAAGTGGGTGGAAAAAAAAGGTTTGAGTTCAGTAGGTTCTAGCACCTGTCTAGATAATGTACTTTTCCTGTTTAAATGGATACTTAACAATATTTTTTTAAGACAGTCTAATTTTTTTTTAATTGTTTTGTTTTAGGTTTCTCAGGCTGGAGATCTGCTTATTGAAGTTTACGTGGAAAGAAAGGAGCCAGACTGTAGTATTATAATCAGGGTTAGTGTACAAAAGTGATACAGTGTTTTTACTAAGCACTTTCTCATGAAGTATACCAAATTTATTTTCGTACATGTTTTTGTATAATTACATAATGAAAGTATGAATTTATGTCTATCATTATTCTTTTAATTTTTTTTTAATTTGCTGTGTTGCCTAGATTTTGTAAAGACTGATTTTTATGTATTTTTAAGGAGAATTTTATGATACTATTTTGAGGGGAGATGTCCTCGTTTAGTTTTACTGCGGTATACAGTGGTATAAATTCTCGCAGCTCTAGGTGCAACACACAAGAACTTTAACAAGTACTGAGTGAATGCTGGTTTTATTCAATAGTACAAGGCCATTTAAGTGACCTTCCTCCTGATTTTTCTTTTTGCCAGTGACTATCTGCTTTCCTTGAGTTCTAAGAAACCAAAGGTTGTTACTTACTATAATTGAGGTTTTTTGGCCTTGTGTCCTAGAGTGTATTTTAAACACAGTCATCTCCATGTAGTAGTCCTCTATTGTTTGGATGCTGAGGAAAAAAAAATTAATTTCTATAATGACAAAAGACAGATATTGCTAAGAAGGAAGTAGAAAAAAAATAGGACTTCTGTAATATTTACCTTCCCATACCCGAGAAAACATATCAAGGCTTTTTTTTCCCTAATTTTTCAAGGGTAGAGAAAAGGAATTTCAAGTTACCACGTTATCAGTCAGCTAAAAATTGTAACTTTGATTTAATGGAACAAAATAAGGAAAGCATGCTGGAGTCTGACAAATAATCTATGTGTTTCTAACTCAGTAAATGTGGTTTTTGTTTTGTTTTTTTTTTTAAGTCAATTGCAGGGAGGAAAATTTGGAAAAAATAAATCAGAAATCAGTAGTTGTAATCAATTATAAACTGACTTAAATTGTATTACAGGTATCCCCTTTGATGGAAGCAGAAGAATTAACTAATGATGTTTTAGGAATCAAAAACATTATTCCCAACAAAGATGATATCTGGGCTGCTTTTGAAGTACTTGAAAATGGAGAACTAGGTTAGTGACATTTAAAATTAAGCATGTTCATCAAATGTTATTATTTTTATTTTTCAGTACTTAACGTAATCAAAAGCTTAAGTTAAAGAGTTACTAAAAAGTTTACAGAAACAAAACAAAAACTAGCCTTCGTGACATTGTTTTATATTTGATTACTGGAGCATCTGCATTACTTTTTGCCACACTTTGCCAGAAATAATGTGATGAATTGTTTTAAAATGCTTATAAATTTGGGTCTGAAAAAAATGTTCTTTATATTACTCTGCTTCTCAGTTCATTACTCATCAGCTATAGAAAAGTAGGTCTTACCAATAAGTCTTAAAGAAGAAACATATTTTCATTAGAATGTCAGCAGTTGATTTTATAAGGAATAATGTTTTGCAGAAAATACTTGTAATACTATGGGGAAAGGATCTTTTTTATTATTTAGTCAATTATTTTCTCTGTCTAGATGAAAAAGGAGGCATAAAGTGTGTAATCCTGTGTTTATGGCAAGTGGAATTATGGTATATCTAGCAGAATCTTGAAACATTTGTTTTAAATATGGTTCTGCTGCCAACAAGAGCAAATGTCATATGGTCACAATATTCATGAACTGTAAAGAGGTTTTAACACTGGGAGTGCTTTATGCATGCTGGAGCTTGCACTTTATTGTTAGAGACACATAACATAAAGTAATAGAGATTTTTTTAAAATTAAAACATTGTATTTTGATGAATATTCGCTAATGTCATCTGATTTTTTGAATAATGCATGAGGGACAGAAATATGCTTTTAGTAAAAAGCAATGTCTATTTGCACTTCATAGCAAGTTGCTGCTCTCAATATTTTCATGTTACAGAAGTGGACTGTGGACGTGTTTATTTCTGTAGTGAAGGTATCTGTTTTCAAGTTAAGAAAAAAAAATGGAGAAAACTAAGATTAATAACTGTTTTGGGATTGTTTGAATAATTTTGTTGTACTTGATTTTCAGATGTGCTTACAATAATCTCTTCAGATTTACTAACATTCCTGTTGTATTCAGTCTTGACCTTGGCAGTATCAATAGCGAGAATGAAAGTGCATTCTCCGTTTTGACTAAAATAAATGAACCTGATCCCTCTTTGCATCTTGCAGTCTTGTGGTGATGCTGTGTAGAATTGCAACATAGAATTCAGTTCCAGATTCATAGATGCGAGTGTCAACTGACAAAGAACGCTAGCATCTATTACCTTTAGAAGAGTCCTGGTAACTCCTGCAAGTACTCTAGAAATCCTATTTCTTTTGACTGAGTAATGGAAAAATTTGAAGAGGGGATTTTATTTTCTTAAACTTAATATATAACACTTACTGGTAAATGAAAACTAAACAAGATATGGCCCAGAGAACATAAGAGTAAATACAAAAGATAGACCACACAGCAGCTTCTTGAGGTATTTGGGTGCAACAACTAGTATTTTAGTGTGGGTTAGAAATGTTGTCTGAGCTAATGACTATAGAATATTGGCAAAATTAAGCTTAAAGTGAGACGCTAAAGGCCCTACATAGGAGAATAAATATTGGCAAGGGATTAGGGTTTAACCCATTGAAACAAGAGTTTACAACACAAAGTAGAAATGGCATACCAGTGTTTTAAAACCAAAACAAACAAGTAAAAAGCAAACTAAATACAAACTAAATAAAGTCTGAATTCAGCACCTGGCTCAAATCAGTAGAGACTGTGTTGATGAAATACCTGCTTCATGGAGCCCTTTCTGGAAGAATCTGTGCATTGGAACAGGCAAACTGAATTAATAATATTGAAAAATAAAAATAATGCATATAGTAAGAGGCACTTACTCAGGAAGACTCCTGTGGTGCTATTACTGAATCTAGTAGATTTTCAAAAAGGCTGAAACACAGAGAAAATAACAGAGAAAAGCAATCCTGTGTAGGCTTTGGTCCAAATGTGGCACTAAAGAACTAAAAAATTACTTGAGTCTTTGCTGCTGTAAGTTGATCTTACTAGCATCATTTAACAAACATCATTGAACACTACGTAATCTAAGGCATTTAAAAATAAGTAAAGATTCTGACCTGTCATGACAGAAACAAAATTTGCTTGTTTGTTTCAAATGTACATTAATGATCATAGTGTCTTTTTGACAAAAATGAATTTTCTGCTTGTCTTCCTGCCATGGTCTGGTACCTGTCCAGTGCATGGGTGGTGTTCAGTTTGTTACGCTCAATCCTGAAGTTTTATGAGAGTTATTTTACTTTTTAAGATATACTGCCCTCAAAACGAACCCTGAGAAGGCAAGAAAATTAGAATCTTATATTTTCTAAGAAGTAATTTTCTCCTGATAGTTAATGTTGTTTAAGGTGAAAATGACTGGTTTTGGATATTTACCAGCATATGATGACCTAAGTAAAAGGGTAATTGGACGTATGTGTTGACTGCTTGCTGTTCAAAATACTAAAATTGCAATATTAAAATGAACTAAATTATTTGCATATAGAAAAGTTTGAATAATTGATAATTTTATCTAACCTAATGCTGAACATTCAATACCATATGCTTTTACAAAATAGGGTGTATATTTTTTTTTTTAGTAATTTGTTCTTGATGGATAGTTTGTAAATGAGGTGTGTTGCCAGTAAAATAGCTAATGCATTTCAGCATCATGATTTATGTACCGTGTAATCCATGATGACAGATGGTCTTAAATGTAACTATAAATAAAACAGTAGGTGTTTACTCTGTGAGTGCTGGTGTTCTAGGAAGATGTGGTGATTTGCCAGTGTTTCCTGCCTTTGATTTGTAAAGTTTTTCTCCTTAAAATGGATTTATCTCTCTTGTACAAAGGCAAGAAGTTGTTTTAACTTTACCACATCAGAGTCCACGGTTTCCCAAAGGTTGAGAAGAAATTTTAAAAGTTTGACCATTTAAAATAAAAGGGCCAGAAGAAATGGTGTTATAAAGTAGGGATTGAGTTGCTGTCTGCGGAGTGGTATTTCTTGTTAGGCTTCTTTGTTTTCATGTCTAAGTAACAAAATCTTCATATAAGTGGTACAGGTAAGGTAGTTTTTTTTAGTCTACAGGTAAGGTAGTTTTTTTCCATGCCAAAACAGCAGTAGTTTTTTCTGTTACTTAAGTGTGTTATTTGTGGCTGCCGCTTTCTGAAGCTCTGGTGTTCAGGTGTTCAGGAAAATATGTTCTGCTAGAGCATAGTGCTGGACGGTCCCAAAGCAGCTGTTGACATTTCATATTCATCTACCCTAGCAGAAATGAAAAATGAGGTTATGGCGGCATACTTTTCTGTTCAGTACTCAAGAGGCACGGGGCTAGACTGCCTGACCCAACATGACAATGTGACACAGGTGTGACATTCCAGGAGCTGTACCCAGCTCTTCTCAAGGCCTGACCCACATAAGTTGGTATGCAAATGGGAACTCAGAACTTTTCGAAAAAATCTCTCTTTGGAGGTGAAATGATCCTCTTGGTTCCTCTTGGATCCGCTGCTCTAAGTTGAAGCCCACAAAGTCATCGCTAAGGTTTTTGTGCTTTCATGAATTATAGTAGGTGCTTACTGTTGAGCACTTGAAAGCCTTCTGGGGTCTGGTGTGGATGTGTGTGTGCATGTGGAGGAAGGATTAATAGAGAGGGGAACTGTACGGTCTCCCTCCATCCATGTCATTGTTGCGTTGTATTGATACCTCAGGCTGTGTTGCAGTACATGTCACACTCAGATTTCTGCTGGATCTGGTAATGCAGATTTAGGGACTATTTGCAAGATCTTTCCTACTTTCTTTTGGTATGTGAACTGTTTTTTGTATGGAGTACTGGCTGGACTTTCTTATCCCTGATGTTTTTCCATCCAGTGAAAGGATCTCAGAGTTTCTCTTTTAGGATGGATGATACCTATCAACAAATATATGTTGGAGCAACAGAGGTGTTGCGGTGCACCCATACAGTCTATTCATGCCTTCATCTACTGGTATTTTAATCTTGCTGTATTCTTTGTATGAGGTTGGAATATAAAAGAGCAAGTCTGGAAATTCCCCGACCACAGCAACAGGGAGAAGACCTAGCAAGACCACATACTTTTCCTTTCTAGTGAAAGGAATGTAATGAAACGAAGAGTCTGTCTCAGTCTGCTTTGATCATTAACAAACAATACCATCTATATCAGTTGGGTTTTTTTCACTGTAACTGCTCCAAATTCTTTGGTTTTTGCTTGCAGAGTATTGGTAGCTATGATTCATTCATTTTTGTATTGAGCCTAGGCCAATGAGGCCCAGTATAGCTGCAGGTCTCAGTTCTGTTTGATCATATGTAAGTATGCCCTGTGATAGTTCATAAGTTTTGTATTTAGTTTGAAAGCAATGTTTTAGTGCCTTCATATGAGAAAATATTCATAACTAAATACAAAAGAGTCACTGAATATTTGACTACTGCTTGTTTAATTTGACATTCATTACCTGTGCAGACCCTGCCAGGAAACATGTTGCTGCAGAAAGTCAACAAAGTACCTAATTGTCGTATTTTGAAAGCAGTGTTTTTCTTCTATAGCTCTAAGTGAATGAGACAGTGTTGTGTATAGGCACGTGTGACTTCTAAGGGCCTCCGATCTTGGTGGTTTTGTGTTGTTTTTGTGGTTTTTTAATTTCAACATTGTTGGTTTTTTTCCTCTGGTGTTTTTCAGAACGTCCTCTGCATTATACAGAGAATGTACTAGAACAAGTTCTTCACTGGAGTTCACTACCAGAGCCTGGCACTGCATATCTGATAATAAAGAGATTTCTAACAGCAGACATGATAAAACTCTACAGTGGTACGTATCTTATTAAAACTTAGGTATTTCATGTGGGGACATGAGGATGACAATTACTTTATAGCTGTTTCACTGGGGCAACATGTCCCAGAACATCTGAATTACTACTGCTTTATAAGAGTTACTGATTTACTGAGGGTTGTGCTGACTTCCTTTTAAAACATAGAAATTACGGATGTT
>VYZM01005812.1:68245-100781 GCA_013398915.1 Dromas ardeola | reverse complement strand
TAATTATATATAATTAATTTTATTATTTTTGCATATATAAACTAATAACAAATCAGTGGAATTGCAATTTTAGTCTTTGGATAAACAGTAATACTAGGGGCACTTACAAACTAGCTGCTTCCAGTGTTGTAAAATCTTCTAACAAAATGCTTTTTTATTTTCTTGGTAGAGAAAAATGAGAAAGGTAGCGTGAAAGCAGGCAATCTGAAGTACAAAGAAGAACCATCAAAACTACTGTCCGGAAACAAATTTCAAGAGCGTTATTTTGTGTTACAGGAAGGAAACTTGCTTCTTTATAAGGATATGAAGGTACAACAGACAAACTCTTCACCAAATTCTTTAACACTCACTTAAGCTTTCTTTTTCATATGAAAAAGAGAAGAAATGCAAACATTTTTGATATTAAATGGCAAGTTCTAGAGTCTAGGGTTGAAGTACAAGATTTTTATCTTACTATTTCACACAGATGCTTTAGTAAAAGTAGTTTGTCTCAGTTGCTCATTTAGCTATTGCAATTTTGTGATACTATAAGCTTTAAAAAATAAAAATAAACCAGTGTTTAGGATCGCCTGCAGCTTGTGCTGTGGCTAAGTTTTTTGAAAACCCAAAATATGGAGCAGCAGTAGAAGTAATATAGAAACTTAAGTGAGCTGCATGCCATTTTTTCTTGGTAACTCACACAAAGGTTTTGGAAATTACAAGCAACAGGATTCTTATACCTACAAATGTCACAATAGAAGAGATTATAGGAAACAATAACTCTCAATACACTAGCAAGATCTTCTCCTGCTTCCAAACAACAGTCCTCCAGTCCTCCCAAAACTAGTATTGGTAGATATACCTCAGAATTCCACAGAAGCAAATTTAGGTATACTTAATCTCATGGTGGCTTCAGTTTTAAATATTTCATGGGAGTTTTCTTTAAAGAGTATTTTTGTGTGTATGCAGCTTGTGTTAAAGTATAAAACTAATATACATTGTGAACTGTGTTTTTATTTTAGTTTTGATAATTTCTGATTTAGAAAAAAAAAACCTAACTATGTTAAAGTGCTTTTATTTTTGCTAACTGCTTGTTTTTCCCATCCAGCAAATATAGCTGTACACTTGCAGACCTTCATAAAGTACTTTTTTTTTAAAGACAGATCCATTGCTCAAATAAGCTAATGCAAAAGAAACATTGTTTCTTCTTGTGATACTGTGGATATAATCTTAATTAGAATGACCCCAGAATGTCAAAAATAGTGTCTCATAATTTAGTGCTAAAACTCAAATTGGCACATATGTGAGCATAAATTAATATGCCCATAAAACCTTAATTAGTATCTTGGAAAGAGTTTATGATAGGATTGTTGTACTACTTTACAACCTGCTTTTTTAAGCCATTTTGTTTTATAAAACATTAAATTCCCAACTCAGGTGGAGTTTTGAACAGTGTTACTTTTAAATGGCCTTACATTTGTTTTCTAAAAAACCAAATGTAAATACTGTTCTGACAAAATGGTGTAGATCACTTTGGTTTGGGGTTGGTTGGTTATTTTTTTTGAGATGTTCATCTGCCACAAATATTCTTGGTTTAATTTTAGACATTTTTAGTAGGAAACCTTGACATTGCAGATGGAAAAGTGTATTTGATAAGACTGGATGTACTAATTAATTTATAAATTCTCATTAACAGCAAATTAAGTTTCTATATGCAGGTGGGGATACATTCTGTTAAGTGTTTCTATTGTTCAAGAGCAATTATCAAAAAAGTGAAAAGTTTTCATGATACTGTATGTTAAATTACAATACTGTGCTAATTGACTGAAATGGCATACCACTTTAATGTACTGTCGTTAAGAGATAAGCTCACACACAGACAAATGGTTTCCTTAAGGTACGTTTTTGTGAGAAATATACTGTCATTTAACTAAATAGTATGTTTTGTAGGGTTGGGTTTTCATCCTGACAGTACCATTGCTTTCAGTGGGAAGTTACACAAGAAGACCAACTATAAAACTGTTGTGTTGTTTTTTGTTTTGTTTTCTTAAATGTTTATGCCATCTCAGATTCTGTCTCTTTTTCCCCCGCACTGGAGTGTTAGAAATTGAAAACTGTGGAGGGAGAAATTGAGAATCCAGAACAATAAACACCGTGGAGTAGCTTTATGTATTGGGAATATAAGATTTGTTAAGTGTTTGGGGTTTTTTTGTAAATAGAAAGCTAAAGCACTTGACCTAAAAGCATTGAAGAGGTGTCACTGTGTTCTGTAGTATTATAGTGAACATAAGAATTTTGTTATTTCCTTTCATCATTTCATTCTCCAGGCACATTCAGTTCGCGTACCTAATGTGGGTATATGTCTGTTGTAGGTTGGCTGAAGGTAGTTTGTTCAAGAAGGAGCAAGGANTCTAGGGTTGAAGTACAAGATTTTTATCTTACTATTTCACACAGATGCTTTAGTAAAAGTAGTTTGTCTCAGTTGCTCATTTAGCTATTGCAATTTTGTGATACTATAAGCTTTAAAAAATAAAAATAAACCAGTGTTTAGGATCGCCTGCAGCTTGTGCTGTGGCTAAGTTTTTTGAAAACCCAAAATATGGAGCAGCAGTAGAAGTAATATAGAAACTTAAGTGAGCTGCATGCCATTTTTTCTTGGTAACTCACACAAAGGTTTTGGAAATTACAAGCAACAGGATTCTTATACCTACAAATGTCACAATAGAAGAGATTATAGGAAACAATAACTCTCAATACACTAGCAAGATCTTCTCCTGCTTCCAAACAACAGTCCTCCAGTCCTCCCAAAACTAGTATTGGTAGATATACCTCAGAATTCCACAGAAGCAAATTTAGGTATACTTAATCTCATGGTGGCTTCAGTTTTAAATATTTCATGGGAGTTTTCTTTAAAGAGTATTTTTGTGTGTATGCAGCTTGTGTTAAAGTATAAAACTAATATACATTGTGAACTGTGTTTTTATTTTAGTTTTGATAATTTCTGATTTAGAAAAAAAAAACCTAACTATGTTAAAGTGCTTTTATTTTTGCTAACTGCTTGTTTTTCCCATCCAGCAAATATAGCTGTACACTTGCAGACCTTCATAAAGTACTTTTTTTTTAAAGACAGATCCATTGCTCAAATAAGCTAATGCAAAAGAAACATTGTTTCTTCTTGTGATACTGTGGATATAATCTTAATTAGAATGACCCCAGAATGTCAAAAATAGTGTCTCATAATTTAGTGCTAAAACTCAAATTGGCACATATGTGAGCATAAATTAATATGCCCATAAAACCTTAATTAGTATCTTGGAAAGAGTTTATGATAGGATTGTTGTACTACTTTACAACCTGCTTTTTTAAGCCATTTTGTTTTATAAAACATTAAATTCCCAACTCAGGTGGAGTTTTGAACAGTGTTACTTTTAAATGGCCTTACATTTGTTTTCTAAAAAACCAAATGTAAATACTGTTCTGACAAAATGGTGTAGATCACTTTGGTTTGGGGTTGGTTGGTTATTTTTTTTGAGATGTTCATCTGCCACAAATATTCTTGGTTTAATTTTAGACATTTTTAGTAGGAAACCTTGACATTGCAGATGGAAAAGTGTATTTGATAAGACTGGATGTACTAATTAATTTATAAATTCTCATTAACAGCAAATTAAGTTTCTATATGCAGGTGGGGATACATTCTGTTAAGTGTTTCTATTGTTCAAGAGCAATTATCAAAAAAGTGAAAAGTTTTCATGATACTGTATGTTAAATTACAATACTGTGCTAATTGACTGAAATGGCATACCACTTTAATGTACTGTCGTTAAGAGATAAGCTCACACACAGACAAATGGTTTCCTTAAGGTACGTTTTTGTGAGAAATATACTGTCATTTAACTAAATAGTATGTTTTGTAGGGTTGGGTTTTCATCCTGACAGTACCATTGCTTTCAGTGGGAAGTTACACAAGAAGACCAACTATAAAACTGTTGTGTTGTTTTTTGTTTTGTTTTCTTAAATGTTTATGCCATCTCAGATTCTGTCTCTTTTTCCCCCGCACTGGAGTGTTAGAAATTGAAAACTGTGGAGGGAGAAATTGAGAATCCAGAACAATAAACACCGTGGAGTAGCTTTATGTATTGGGAATATAAGATTTGTTAAGTGTTTGGGGTTTTTTTGTAAATAGAAAGCTAAAGCACTTGACCTAAAAGCATTGAAGAGGTGTCACTGTGTTCTGTAGTATTATAGTGAACATAAGAATTTTGTTATTTCCTTTCATCATTTCATTCTCCAGGCACATTCAGTTCGCGTACCTAATGTGGGTATATGTCTGTTGTAGGTTGGCTGAAGGTAGTTTGTTCAAGAAGGAGCAAGGAAGGAAGTAACCTCAGATCTCTAGTCCGACTTCCTGCTCACAGCAGGGCTAGCAATAGAGGTCAGAACAGGTTGCTCAGGGATTGATGCAGTTAAGTCTTTAAAATCCCTGAGGATGGAGACTGCACAACCTCTCTGGGCAGCTTTTTTTACTGATACAGATGTCCACCCATCCAGACTGTAACATCCCAACTTGGGTAGAAGCATATTGTGGGAGACAGTGTGAGAAGCCTTGATAAAGCTGAGGTAAATGACATCCACTACTCCCTCCTCATCCACAAATCCAGTCATTTTATTGTAGAAATCAATCACATTGGTCATGCTTCTCTTCCATGTGCTCAGAAATGTGCTCCAGGAAAACTCCAGGATTTCCCCAGGGACTGAAATGAGGCTGGCAGGCAACTAGTTCTTCGAGTCATCTTTTCAGCCTTTATTGAGGACGGATGCAATGTTTTCCTTTTACCAGTTACCAGCAGTTGCCCCTAATCTCTGACACTTCCAAGATGACACAGAGCAGCCTTTCAAGAATGTCAGCCAGTACAGTCAGAACCCTTGGATGAAGCCTGTCTGATCCAATGGACTTGCATGACTTAAATTCTCTCAAGTCTTTCCTGGCTGATTCCAGTGCTCCTCTGGTGCAGTCATTATTCTCCTCCTTGAACCCTGTCAGTGTAGAGGCCCAGGAGACCTTGCTGGTGTGAAGGATGATGCAAAGGAGATACTGAGTTACCTTAGCCTTACCTGTGTCTGCTGTTGCTAATTCACCCTCCACGTTCAGCACTGGGTATACATTTTTCGTTGTTCAGCCTTGTATTACTAAGGTACCGGTGTAGAAGCTCTTCCTGTTACCGTTAATGTTTATAGCAGGTCTCAATTCCAAATGAGCTTTGGCTTTCCTGACTGTATCTACATGTCCTGGGCCGTGTTTCTAAATTTCTTCCTTTATCGCCTCTCCCTACTTCCATCTCCTGTATACTGCCTTTGTCTGCACTGGAACTTCACCATGAGCTACCTATTTACCTGGGCTCGTCTCCTGATAAATCTACTCGTTTTCCTGAGTATTGGGATGAACTGTTCTTGGAGAATGTTGTCCTTAAAGACGTACCAGCTTTCCTCAGTTCCCTTACCCTTCAGAGTTGCCTTCTCCCCTGGACACCCACCTATCAGTTCCTTGAATAAGTCAGATGTTGGTCTTCTAATCTCTGTGGTCTGTCCTCTAACTTGTCATCTTTTTTACCCTCATGATCTTGAGCTCTGCTGTTTCACAGTAACTATGACCAATGCTACCACTGATTATCACATCCCTGACCAGTTCTTCGTTGTCTGTGAATAGCAGATCCAGCTGTGCATCACTCCTTGTTGGCCCATCCAGTAATGGTGTCAAGAAGTTATCCCTGACACCCTCTAAAAATCATCTGGATTGCTTGTGTCCCACTGTGTTGCCCTCCCAGAAGATACCACAGAGAGCAAAGCCCTGCCTTTCCCATCCCCTGCCCCGTAAGAGTCAGGATCTGTTATCCAGAGACTTCCTTGGGTTCTTTAAAGACTTAATCTGCTTTTTTTCATCCTGGTTGGGTGGTCTGAAGCCAATGCTCACTATGATATTGTCCATCCCATAGAATAGGTTCTTTAACAGAGGTCAACCTCAATCCTTATCTTCCCTGACCGTCTCTCTCAAAGAGCTTATGTGCATATATTACAGCACTCCGGTTTTGTGAATGTTACCACCACATCTTCA
This sequence comes from Dromas ardeola, assembly GCA_013398915.1. Classification (NCBI taxonomy): domain Eukaryota; kingdom Metazoa; phylum Chordata; class Aves; order Charadriiformes; family Dromadidae; genus Dromas; species Dromas ardeola. The sequence goes on along the minus strand of VYZM01005812.1, from coordinate 94,690 downwards.
TTATTCCAATTGTGTTACAGTTTTGTGACTTCATGACGACCTCAAGTTCTTAATTAGTCTGCTTCCGGTAATAGTGATTGTCACAGTTTGTAAATGGGAAAGAAAGAGAAAAAGCCTAATGATTTGTGAGAGAAGAGGGGTGCAGCCCATGAAAGAAGCCTAACTGTGGAGACAGTCACGTGATATTTTCTATTTTGCACATTCCTGATACAATAATTAAAATCTTATTTTATTTGCAGGCTAGCAAACCTGAAAAAGTGTTGCCTGTGAATTCCCTGAAGCTTTATCTTGGAGTGAAAAAGAAAATGAAGCCACCAACAAAGTAAGAGTAGAAAAGAAAATAAGTTTAAACGCTGTGTAGCAAAGTACTTGTAGTATCATCAAGGAAAGGGAACATAAAACATTGTGGAACAAGGAAAAGTCAAGAAGCCAATTGAAGTATGCTGAATTAAATTACCCTCTATGATATTATTTGTTCTGTTTCTGTCTCTGGTTTTGTGTTCCGTGTTAACTCTTCTGTGCTAGGAAATTACTTTATTGATTGGCTTTTCTTAAGATTAAGTGTATTATCTCTTGTGGATACGTTTGCTGCTAGCTCACTTAGTTTTGTAGTATGTGTCCTGCATTTCATTGGTGGGCACACCTTCTTTACACCAAGAAAAAAGAGAGAAGAGAAAACCAACTAGTCATGGCCTTTAGTGATGGTCCTGTTGTTCAGTAGAGGATTTTCCTTTTTCAGGATCCTTGTTATCTTGATGTTTCTTCTTCTTCTAGCAGAAGACTACAGTGCCCTTTACAAACATCAGTGACTATTTCTCTGGAAAAGAGCAGCAAAAAATGACACCTTTTTTTCTCAGATGTTTCCAGTACTTGTTCGGTCAAAGCTTTGAGACACTGAGGCAATGTACACAGGATCCTATCCCAAGGCGATTCTAAGTTGGCTGTAGCCTTTAAACAGATCTGCTTGAACTTCTCCTTTTCAGTTGGCACATCAAAATGCCCCAAAAAGATCCGTAAATTTCAAGGCTTAGTTCTGTTAGAGAAAAAGTTGGTGGTTTTTTTTTTTTTTTGAGTTAAGTGCAGAATGAGTAGGAGATTAGTCCAAAATAGGAATAAAAAGATTATGTAAATAAGTCTTTGCAGGTAGGTTCTTTCCTGAAGGTTTATTTTCAGTCTACTTTCAAAAGCTCTTCTGGATCTCCCGGAGTGTCTGTGTTTCTTTCACCTCAGTTTTCATTGTGCACCTACTCCCCTTCCCCCCCCGCCCCCAGCAATTTTTAAATCTCTGTAGACTTGTGCGATTCCTTCTGTTTATAGTGCAAGCATACCTCTCTTCCCTCTGTGACTTCCACACGGTAGTGGAGTCTTTGCTGGGCACCATCTTGGCAGTTTGACTTCCAGCAGCTTTCATAAAGGACAGCCACAGCCAAAGTAGATAGCAATCATCTGCAGGGCTTGGCTATAACCCTTTGTCCAGAATCGAATGTTCATTACCTGTGAAGCAACTGTAAGAAAATGAGCGAAATCCATCATCAAACTCACAATTTCATTCTAGATTTGCAGTACACAAATAAACTTTGTAAATTTTTTTCCCCACTTAAAAGCACTATATAAAGATAATGGATCTCAGCACTTTGAGGAATATGTCCCTGTCTTGAGTTTCTGGAACTAAATTTTGAAAATTTTATTTGTTTCAGCTGGGGACTTGCAGTATTTTCTGAGAAGCACCAGTGGTAGGTAAACACGAAACACATGATTAGTTTAACTTCCGTGCTTAATATTTGTTGAAATGTTCAATTTCAAAATAAGAATGTTTGAAAATGAATGGGCATTATTTTGCTTGAATGTTGACTTTTTGCTGTGTTTTTCTTAGTTAACTAAACAGTCGTAATTCATACGTTTTGGTAATTTTGGGGGGTTAGGTGTTTGTCTCCCTTCTGTGGCCATAAAGGAAACGATTTTCATACATTTAGAATGATAGATTTTAAACCTATGCAGATGCTTTAAATGAAGCACATGCATTGTCTTCAAAGTTAGGGTAAAGTGATAATTTGAAGTATTTATATTTCCCTTTTTATGGGAGCATTAATAACAAATATAGACGCATTCATAAACAAATGTAAGCACTGTTTGAAGTTGTTTAGAAGCCTATTCTTTAATATGTTTAACTGCAACAGGAGTCTTTCTTGTTAATTATATATTGCATTCTAGGTACATATGTTGTGATGGACAAGATGTGCAGATGGAGTGGATGATCAGCATTTTTACTGCACAGGTACTAATCTGATCAAAGAAATGTAGCTTTTACTGCTGTTACGAAAATCCCATTAAACAATGATATGTATGTGTTATGGATACGTTACCGATAAAGTTGCAATGCCATTAAAGTTTCTGGAATACTCAGTGTAATAAAACTGCAAAAAGATGGATCTTAGTCTATGAAGACTATTATTTATAATGTCATTTTCATATGAAAGCTGAGTGCTTTGACAGTAAGGTAGAAGAACGTTACATTCTGGCATCACTTTTTTTTTTTTCTTGCTGTGCTGTAGAGAAGCTGGTTAAAGAAATACAACTCATTTCCTATGCAGTAATAAACCTCTTCTGGATGAAATTCTGGCCAAAAAGTGTGTCTGTGTGCCACAATGCCTGAGTGCTGTTTCTCTGCCCACTAGTTTGGAGGCTGCATGCAAAGTAGTCATGAAAGAAGGGTGTCCTGTTTAAAAACATAGTGGTGTGAACTAGCCCCGTTGAAGAAAACAGGTCCAAGGCTTTCGATAAGGTTCCCCACAGCCTCCTCCTGGAGAAACGGGTGCGTTACGGTCTAGACAAGTGGTCTGTGCAGTGGGTGGGGAACTGGCTGAGCGGCCGCACCCAGAGGGTGGTGGTAAATAGCTCCTTTTCAAGCTGTCAGCCTGGCACAAGTGGGGTCCCCCAGGGATTGATATTGGGCCCAACACTGTTGAATATCTTCATAAATGATCTGGATGATGGGATCAAGCATACCCTGATGAAGTTTGCTGATGACATCCAACTGAGTGGGGAAGCGGACACTTTGGAAGGGAGAGCCACCCTGCAGGAAGACCTGCATCGCCTGGAAGAGTGGGCTAACAGGAACCTTATGAAGCTCAACAAGGACAAGTGTAAGGTCTTGCACCTGGGAAAACATAACCCAGGAGTGCAGCACAGATGGGGATCTACTTGACTGGGGAGCAGCTCTGTGGAAATGGACCTGGGGATCCTGGTGGACAAGCAGCTCAATATGAGTGAAGAGTGTGCTGCTGCGGCAAAGATAGCCCACAGGATGCTGGGTTGCCTCAACAAGGGCATCACCAGCAGAGATAAAGAAGTCCTTATCCCACTCTACTCAGCGCTTCTCAGGCCACACCTGGAACACCGTGTTCAGTTTTGGTCCCTGCTATACAAAAAAGATGTGGACAGGCTGGAGAGGGTCCAGAGGAGGGCCACCAAGATGGTCAAAGGACGGGGGATCCTGCCATATGGGGAAAGGCTGAGAGAATTGGGTTTGTTCAGCCTCAAGAAAAGAAGGCTTAGGGGAGACCTGATCACCATGTTCGGGTATTTAAAGGGTGGCTACAAAGAAGATGGAGACTCCCTTTTTACAAGGAGTCACGTGGAAAAAATGAGGAGTAAGGGGTACGAGTTACTCCTGGGGAGATTCTGATTGGACACAGGAGGAAAATTTTTCCCAATGAGAACAATCAGCCATGAGAATAATCCCCCCAGGGAAGTGGTGGATTGCCCATCGTTGGACACTTTTAAGACTGAGCTGGACAGGGTGCTGGGCCATCTTGTCTAGACCGTGCTTTTGCCAAGAAAGATTGGAACAGGTGATCCTTGAGGTCCCTTCCAACCTGCTATTCTATGATTCAATACAGCTGTATTTCTGTGACATCCAGGTTAACTCGATTAACACTGACAATTCATTGTGTTGGATAGGCATTATCCTAAATGAAGTAATCTAGTAGCAAGCAGAAGATTGTAAGGAGGGTGTATATTTGAGTGCCATATAACACATCCTTGCAAACGAAGTTTAATATTTACATAGGAGGAACTGGGGGTAAGAGAGATGGGAAGAATTTAACCTGACAGGAGACTGGAACGTAGTTTAAGGTTTTAAAAGGATTTTGTATTTGTGTCAGATTTTTCTTGTCTTTCCCTTGACGTTCAAGGAACTTTGGGGAATATCACTGTGAATAAACATTACTTGATTTATGAATACCTGTGAGCTTTATGTATTACATAAAGTGGACTAGGCACAAGACTGTTGTAATACATACTTCTTAGAGGCTTTCTAAAGCAGAATCTGAGCTTCATAGATAGTAGTGCTAGAAGTATAATGCATGCCTTGTAAGTACGCCTTCCAAATTTTTGTCTTTTTCAGCTCCCTTAACTGAAGTAACTATTGTAGTTTCTATGGAAACAGCCACTGGTTCTGGCGTACATCTCATGGGCATAACATAAGTGGTGCCACAACAAATAGGCTCAGAGGTTATTGATATAGGCTACTTAGAAATAACTCATACAAGCTTGGTAACTGTTGAAGTCCTTTTGACGTAAAATCAAAAGAAGGGCAGTCTATTACGATTCTGATCAGGTAGTGTGGTATGTAAAGCGTTCCTCTGACAATATGGATAAAAAACTGAGACACACCGCTCAATGTTCAGGATATTTTTTCTAAAAAAAAAGTAAATCATTTCATGTGCATTTAAAAAAAAAAAGATTGCTATGAATTAATACTATTGTTTTTTTAAAACTTCGTTCCAATGAATGTACAGTACAATGAATTATCAGTACTAATGAGCTACACTGGGAGGGGTTTTTGGTTTGGTTTCTTGGTGTTTTGGGCTTTTTTTGTGGTTTGAAGGGTTTTTTTAATCAACATTCTGGACATCAGTAAATTTGTCAGTCTTTGAATTACATCAGAAATTAAGTGCTAACAATGCAGATTTGCTCTATTGTTCTTATTCCAATCTATTGCTTTAAGTATAATTTACAGTGAAAATCTCCTTGAGAATTCAATGGCTCACATTACTAAAGCTTACTGTAAGATCTCCAAATGTATTGTATCATGCAGCAACAGACAATTATTATCACATTATTCTATTTCTAAACCAGAAGACTGTAAATGTTAACTGAGGTTATTTCTAGTTAAAATTTTCAAATTGAGGCCGTCTTTAGGGAAGATAACCTGTCTTTTACCTTATCTGTTATCACAGTATTTGAACACCTTTGTGTTAGAGAGACTGCAGGCAGCACATATTATTTGTCAGTGGAATAGCTTAGATTACAAATAGAAAAATACTGTAAAGGAGGTCTTGAAGTGTTAAGACATTGACATTTAATGATCCAGTGCAATTAGGAGGGAGATGAATCTATGTTACTGTGCTCCTCAGTGCTTGAGCAGAATAAGACTTTATTGGTAATTAATATCAGTAAGATAGTTGTACTATTGATATTTTTTTCCCCCGTTTTCTGTTAATGTTCATTCCTGTAGTATAAATAATGCAGAGAATATAAATGGCAAAGTGTAGGTACCACTGTAATCTCGTAACGAGTACTGTTGATACAGAAAGTCAAGTTAACCCAGAGGTTATTAATCTCATACTTCAAGCTGGTAAATACTAAGAGGCTTTGAAGGAGGACCATTGTTTCTTTAAGTTCTGTGCAAAATCATCCTGAAGAGTATGGCTGAAAGTTGATTGTTGAATTCTGTAATAGTTTTATACAAAATCACTTAATAGCATACATAGCATACAGTTGGAAGTAATTAATTGATATGCAGATGGACACAATAATATTCTTCCAGTTCCATTGCCTTTGATCAACTAGAGAGAGGCACATTATATTACTATGAGGTGCAGTTGAGCAGATAGGTCAAAACTATGAATAAATACATTCATTATGTGGCCTAATATGTTGCTAGTATTTCTGAGGTACTTTCCCAGAGTTCTATTTTAAGAAATGTTAGAGACACAAAAGGGAAATCAGGCTGCTTAACTGGCAGAGATAGTTTCCTTAAGCTTGCTGAGAATTAAGGGAGGCAGTTTCCTTCAGAAGCTGACTTAAAGTTTCTCAGTCACTTTCTGAATTGCACCTGCTTCTATCTTGGTCCACAATAAACTGATTTTGGTTGGCAAGACCTGCTTTTTCAGATAATACCTTCTCCATGTTTCATTGGAAGAAAATGGTCTTAATGCTCTCTGGGGGGAACTCTTACAACAGGCTTTTACATCACCCTGGTCAGCACCACGAAGGAGAAATTTTTACTCCATAAAGACGTGAATCTATAAAATACTTTTTTCTAAATTTGGAATTGGGGCTTCTGATTTCTAGACTGCTATTCTATCCATTAATCACTGATTCTGATGGCTTTTTAACAGTAACACTGGTTTTACTTGCAGACCATCTGCAAGTATGATCACAGCTTCACAACTGGATTTTTGTATATAGTTCTTGCTTCAAGGATTTAGAAGATTGAATGCCATTTAAAAAAAATAAAGGACACTGAAGATCCTGACACCTGTGAAAAGAAATCTATTACAGATTTGAACTGTGTCACAGAATCGTTTAGGTTGGAAGGGACCTCTGGGGATCTAGTCAAATCCCTCTGTTCAAAGCAGGGTGAGCTAGAGCAGGTTGCTCAGGGCTGCGTCCGGTCAGCTTTGAATAACTGGGGACTCCACAACCTCTCTGGGCAATTTGTTCCAGTGTTTAACCAGTCCCACGGTAAAAAAAGATTTGTTGTTTTCTGAAGTTCAGGCAGAATTTCTTGTTTCCTATTTATTATAACTGATGCCTTGGATTAGTATTTTGCCAATATTTACATGAAGCATTCTCAGCTCTCACTAGAGTTCCTTTGCGGTTCTGGCTTGCCAGTTTCCCATGGAGTTGTGCTGATTTAACTTCATGCGCTCATCTCCAAGCTTTAGAAATTATTCTTCTCTAGGCCTTGTACATCCTCTTTGATTCACAGAATCTCGTGTTGAGGATTTTTCAGGAAAGTTGTCTTACATTACCTTGTCCTCAGAGCTATCTTTCTGGTTACCATTAACATCACCAGAGGACTCTGAGAGCTTCAAGCATGTGTCCTCAAATTTCTACGTGTGAAATTCTACGTGATCTGTTAAGGAAAGTTCATTATAGAAAGAAGTTTTAACTTTTTATTTGAACTATTCAGTTTATTTTTTTTTTTTTCCCCTTTTCTTCCCAGTCATGTTTTTCCCTCAGAATGAAGCTACATGCTTTGGAGTTCTCCCCAAAATTGCCCTGTTTCAGTAGAGCTAAATCAAATACTATTATTGAAGCCAAATCTGTTTATTTGTAGATTTGTGGTTTTGGAGCATTCAGAATGTCAAGACATTTCCTTTTGGATAATGCATGATGTTGTTGTTGTAGGTTAAGCAATGATTTTCTTCTAAATTATTAATACAAATTTCGAAACACTTGTTGCAAATTGGGGTCGTTTTATTTTATTTCGGAAAAATTTTTTGGGACTCCTGAAAACACGTGGAATTACGAATCAAGTAAAGATGTGTGTCTTGTTTGATGATATTTTCTATTCTTAGAAGATAATGGGAATAATAATATGGAGGGAAGATGTTTGATACATGAAAACTGTATACAGACATTTTGGTTCTGTTCACTCAATATTGTGAAGCGCTTACAAAATATTAACATAATTTCAAGCCACGTATCCCACAACTGGAGGGTATGACGTTGCGCAGTAGATAGCTTTTTCCAAGAGAGTTTTAAATACAAAAGAATGCTGTGTTTTTATGAAATTCTGCACCAAAAATAAGGAATCATTTTGTTCTTCAGCATGCAGATATATGGCCACCTGCTGGAAAGGCAAGAAAACAGTCTATAACTAAAAGTCCAACGGTCGGAGGCTTACCACTAATTCCCATTCAACAAGAGAAGAACACTTGTAAAATCAGAGGCAGTACAGAAGTAAGTGGGGTTTAAACTTGGTGTAAAACTTCTAACCACAATGCTGTACTTCTAAATAGCCCAGTAACACTGAACTCTCTAGATCTGGATAACTATAAAATGTAGATGCTCTTATTACCAATGTCCTTTTAATTGTTTTGTCATTAAAGGAACAGTTAGGACACATTGTAAAAAACAAATATAAGAAACCATTGTGATCTAAACTTGTGTCACCTCTTTGGCTGTTCAGTAAATCAATAGTGGATTTTTATTTGTTTGGGGTTTTTTTGAGCAATGACTGTTCGTTACAAGTAAATAGGACTTTTACCTGGAAATATAATGCACATTATTACACTGCACTTCATTACAGTTTTATTTTAATAAGGTCCTTGAAAACTGTCCTGCATGCAGTTTTTATTTTACGATATCTTTTTTTCTGTCTAAAATAACTGCACTGTTTTAGTTAGGTCTGTGAATGTAATGCAAAAGCTCGGCTGGAACTAAGTGTGATGCATTTAAGTTGTAATATTATTAGTCTCAATGAAGAACAAGAGGGTTTAGTTACAACTCTTTGCAGAGACTGAGCTACATCACTACATTGCATGCACTAATGGTATGTCTCAACCTTATCATAGTAGCTTGAGATGAATTTCTGTTGTCCACATGGAAATACTGATGCCTGTGGGAAGGACTTGTTTGCTTTACTTCTAGCTGAGAAGAAGCAGTGGTAGTGGGGGCACTGTTCTGCTTAGGAAAAATAGTGGTAACTAATCTAAATGCAGCAGAGAATAAGTGCTGAAACAGAACAGCTTGGTACTTTGGCTCTATGCAGTATTATTTCTTGCTTGTTTTAGAAGATTTTGAAGGGAGGTAGATAATAGGGTATGTGTTATCACCACTTACAGAGACAGTGGTTCAGGCACAGATTGGCAAAGTTTGACTCAGTTCCATATCAAACCAAAAGCAAATGTAGAGGTAGTGTTTTATCTGAAAGGCAACTTCATCTTTCTTTTGTTGTACTTTCTTCAGCCATTTCTTCTCTGCCTTACTAAATGAGTATAGTACAGTGTGAATGCAATTATGGTTTTCCTGGTTTGTTTAATTTGTCCTTTCATTTCAACCTTCTCTCAGAAAGTATTTTTGCAATTCTTTAATAAGTTCCTTCTAATGTTTGCATTTTTAAACTTTTTTGATGAAAGTAAATAATAGGTCTTGTCATTCAAAAAACTTCATAGGCCTTAGGTATGTCTCCTGCCTGTCCATTATGCAGGTACAGTTGAGATTTCTAATACTTTGAGATGGCTACAGATTCTAGGGTAAAGGTTGTATTGGATTTTGAGATTCATGATCTGAAATCCCTAATACCTTATAGTACTAGAATATTTTTTTTTAATTATTTTTGTTGATAATGTGCTTCATCAGGAAGTACTCTAATGTTTTGTACACCGCAACTTCAAGGAAGTCTACATTTAAACTTGAAAGTATAAGATTATGGTCTTCACTATTTATGCCATGACTAGATCTAGAGAAGTTTTGTGCCAACAGTATTTGCATACTTCACGAAAGTCAACACAAAATTATATAATTTGAAATAAAAGCTAAGTTTTTTTACCTGGAAAGCCAAAATTGGAATGAACAGTAAAATAGTGGTAGAAAGTAAGTATATGATACAGCTTGTTAAGGAGAAATATTGTATAGCAGTGTAGTCAGTAAAGCAATAGATATCCAATTGGAGACAACGCCTTGAGTCTTTCCATGGATTTGTAGTACTTCTCCAACAAGCAAAAATATCTCCATTTTAAAGCGTTAGAGAGTAATAACAGGAGCAAGCATTTTCTGAAAAATGTTGGTTTATGAAAAGTGGAGGTCTGTTTACAGATCAATGCATTACCTTGTAATAGAAATGTGATCAAAGTTATCTTCATATAGGCAGGAAAAGAGACTGAAAGCTTTCCAAACAGTGGAAAAAGTAATGTCTTTGTGATGTGAAGATAAGTGGGGGAAGAAAAAAAAAAACAACACCTCAAAAATGCCCAGAAACCAACAAGTGTAATATTAACGTTCTGTGCTAAAAAGTCTATATTGAATGTTCTTTTTTCCCATTATTGGAAGGAGTTTTATTGTGTGCTAACAAGATAAATATATAATACAGAAAGCTTGAAAACACTGTATAACTAAGAATCCTTCTAATAACAAACAGAATCAAAAAATTTCCATTATTTCTGCACCACTTGTTGCATACATGGAATATGCATTTAAAATATGCATATTTCTCATATAGAATCATTTAACTAAAATAGAAATACATTGCTGTATATCTGCAGTAAGTCTGTAATTTTATTTCAAAATACGGGAAGATTGAGGAATGAGGAAAAACTTTATCTTTCTTTCAAGCCATGGTCAGATACCTTACTGACTTATAATAGGTTATACCTGTGTAGCATTTTGAAAGGAACAGTATGTCACAGGGATAATGGAGGATACAAATAGAGTTGCTCCATATTTTCTTGCTGGTGATGTGCAGAAAAAGGAAAAATACAGTTAAATGTATATCGTATTATCAATTTATTCATTAATTACTTGATTAAGGGGCTGAAATTTAGAGGCAAACAGCTGCTTCTAACATGAAATAGTAGCTTTACATCAGGGGTTTCTGGGAGAAAAGCAGTGTAATTTATAGCCTGTGAGTAACAGTGGGCAGTGGGTCAAATACTAAGAAATAATATTAAGAATTTGATGTTGCAGTTTTGTTCACACATCATTTTGATACGTTATTTATAAGGGAAGCTGTTTATAACTGTAACTGTTAGTGCTGTAATTTGAACAACAGTACTTGGCTCCATCAATTAAATATTCTTATAATTCAAATGTCTGGGAACTAGGATTCCTATATATACTGAATCTACTTTAAAAGTTCAAAATATTGAGTAGTAGTCTCTATTAAGGGGATATTCCAGAGAAGTAGGCAACCTTTAAATTTGAGTGCTGTATTTGATCTGTTCCTACTTTCATTATATAAAGGGCTCCTGCTATAGCTAGTTTAGCAGGAGAACTATATTGATTTCAGACGTATAGTTGGTATTTTTCTTCTCAAAAGATGCAAAATCGAAACGTGATGTAAAAAATTCTGTAAACAGAAGATTGTTGCTCCTGACTGAATTTCACGAGTAATTCATATCTTAGTTTGCTGAGTAACAGTGAGTAGCTTGGAGTGTGTTACTGTGTTTTCTGAAAGGTACTGCATGACAATTTACGTTTCACATATTGCATGTGTATTATCACAGATAGTCCTTTTATTATTATTTTATTAATTGAACATGAATCACTGGTGATAATCTCACTGTTTTCGTGTTCACGCAGGAACATTGTTTTAAATGGAAATTTATAGCTTTTTCAAATATTTGGCAGAACAGAACTCCCCACACTCACGAGTCATTGGGACAGTTCCTCAGTTGCCTTGAACTTTTTATCACTGAATATAGTTGAACATGTTAATATTAGGATGCTTCTTGCTGGCTTAGGTGATAGCAGGAGATTCTAACCTGATAGCAGTTGTTACTGATGGGAGTAGAATTCAAGAGTCTTCAGGCAGGCTAAAATCTGCTCCATAGCACACACCAGTGGTAACCCCTGTGGCAGTATGAACTCTTGCGTGCATTGTTGTTCTGGGACTGGATTTTTTTTTTGCATATCATGGCCACTGGTGCTTTGTTATTACTGAGTAGTTTTCATTCTTGGTAAATGCAAATAGAAATACTAGCCTCCTTAATGCTAAAAGTGATATCAATAAAATAACCCCTATATCTGCTCTTTTAAAAATTGTGATTTATATAATCCAAATGTTTGTTTCTTTCATTATTGAACAGATGCTAGCTCAGGTGAAATTTCAAGAGACTGCACAACTCTAGACTTTGTTTTATAGCTTAGATATCTTCAATGTAAACTCATTTAAGTACTGTTTTTCTTCCTACACAGCAACTAATTTTCTGCATCAACACTCATTTTTTGTAATGGGCTTATGTTTGCTGTCCTCATGAAGAAAGAAATGTCACTTTAAAACTTATAAGGCACATAAGAATGGTAGAGGAATTTACTGTATTCTGTCTGCTCAGTTGGTGTGGCCATAGGCAGATCATTCCTTTTGTGGAAGTGCCTTATAGTTCTCAAAGAAAATGAGATCTTGGAATTCTTCTGTCGTGTATGATATCTTTGTTGTCTACTAGAAGATACTCAAAGCTGAGGGAGACTTTGGTTCTTTTGTCTTTCCTGTGTAGCACATTTTCAGTTTGGCTGGATTTTTATGGAGTTATTTGTCCATAGCATATGAGCAAGTTGTCTCGTGGAATCTTGATACTTCATATATGGGCTGGGCCCAGAGAGTGGTGGTGAATGAAGTTAAATCCATTTGGCAGCCAGTCACAAGTGGTGTTCCCCAGGGCTCAGTATTGGGGCCAGTTCTGTTTAATATCTTTATCAATGATCTGGACAAGGGGATTGAGTACACCCTCAGTAAGTTTGTAGACAACACCAAGTTAGGTGTGAGTTAGGTTGATCTGCTTGAGGGTAGAAAGGCTTTGCAGAGGGATCTGGACAGGCTGGATCAATGGGCTGAGGCCAACAGTATGAGACTCAACAAGGCCAAGTGCCAGGTCCTGCACTTGGGTCACACCAACCCCATGCAGCGCTACAGGTTTGGGGCAGAGTGGCTGGGGAGCTGCCTGGCAGAAAAGGACCTGGGGGTGTTGGTTGACTGCCGGCTGAATACGAGCCAGCAGTGTGCCCAGGTGGCCAAGAAGGCCAACAGCATCCTGGCCTGTACCAGGAACAGTGTGGTGAGTAGGACTAGGGAAGTGATCGTCCCCCTGTACTCGGCACTGGTGAGGCCCCACCTCGAGTGCTGTGTCCAGTTTTGGGCCCCTCACCACAAGAAAGACATTGAGGTGCTGGAGCAGGTCCAGAGAAGGGCAACGAAGCTGGTGAGGGGTCTGGAGAACAAGTTTTATGAGGAGCAGCTGAGGGAGCTGGGGTTGTTCAGCCTGGAGAAAAGGAGGCTGAGGGGAGACCTTATCGCTCTCTGCAACTGCCTGAAAGGAGGGTGCAGCCGGGTGGGGGTCGGTCTCTTCTCCCAAGTAACAGGCGATAGGACAAGAGGAAACGGCCTCAAGTTGCGCCGGGGGAGGTTTAGATTGGATATTAGGAAAAATTTTTACACTGAAAGGGTTATTAAGCATTGGAACAGGCTGCCCAGGGAAGTAGGTGAGGCACCATCCCTGCAGGTATTTAAAAGACGGGTAGACATAATGCTTAGAGATACGGTTTAGTGATGGATTTTGTCAGAGTTAGGTTGATGGTTGAACTAGATGATCTGAAAGGTCCCTTTCAACCTAGGCAGTTCTATGATTCTATGATATATGTTAAAGGAAGCATGAAAAAAATATTCAAACACCAGAGAGGAACTACTTTAGATACTTCTACATGAGCGTTCTAGTTAGGATCAGGAGTACACTTCAGGAGCAAATCTTCCAGTTGTTCCCATTTACTGTGTTTTGCTTTGTATTGTGGAGTAGTTCTGGAGCACGTGAACTTGGATTCTTTCAGATGAAACTGAAGGTGAAGATGTTCTGAAGGAGCATATCTAATGCTCTGCAGCCAAAAATAGGCCTTCTGCCAGTAGGAGAAAAGCTAAAGCCAATCTGAAATGTATTTAAAAAAAAAAAAGGCAACAGCCCTGTAATATTGTTAGTGTGGATGTCGGGTTCTCAGCACTTTTCTTTCACTGTACAGATGTGCTCCTAATGGGCCACACCAGTTGCAAATTTAGATGCAGCATTTGATCAACCTTTCATTTCCTACAGCTTAAGAACTTGAAAACAGCCCACCAATATGGAATAGTTCCATTGCCATCAGTTTGTTGTTTTATCTGAGTTCCCAGTATGTTACTTAAAATTGCTAGCCGAAATTTGAAGAGGCAGACAGTCTTTATAATTTATCAGGTAGTACTGAACAGCTGCTGCAAATGTTTGTGTCATCATGTAAAATTATCTTTTGTACGTTCCAGTAGCTCAGTCATTAAGTTATCAGAATTGCAACATTCTCAGTTATATTCATTCAATTTAAGGATTCTGAGTTTTTAAGAGTACATGGATGTGCTGTAAAACATTAAAATTTAGTCTGCTGTGGTAGAACAAAAAATGAAATTGTGAATATATGAAAATGAATGTCTTCACTGTCATGGTACATTTAATTGAAAGATTTATGTAATTTTCAGAAGTATCACTAATTGAGAAAATATGCTCAATAAAAATGCTTACTAAATGATAATAGCACAAATTGTGGGAATTTAAAACTATTAACTGTGCTGCCTCAGCTCTTGAGTAAAATTGATTTTTCTCTTAAACTGTTATGTGAAACTAATGAGCAAAAATTGCAATCTGAATATTATTGAATATTGTGTTAATGCGAGTGTTCTTATTTCTTTTTGCTTGTTTGCTCAGAATATAGAACTGCAATCTGGAAAACCAAAATTCGGTGAGCATCATGAAAATTACTTTCTGGAAGAAAGAAAAAACTTGAAAGAAAAAGTATCTATTGTGGCACAATGTTTGGAACGGAAGGAGGAGAAAGTGCGAAATCATGCAAAAACACATCGAAGCTTGATCTCTGTTGGGGATGTCGGTGCAGGGATGACTGACCTACACCAAAGACCACATAAGGCACCGAAGAAAAATAAGAACAAAACAAACAAAAGTACTTTGGAATTAGATAACAAATTGCCATCAAATGTGATTCAGGAACTAAATACTGTGCTGCAGAAGAACAGAGCATTTCATGATGAAACCTCCAGCTGATTTCCTGAGTCTGAAATTTTATATATGTATATATATATCCATGTGTGTGTATTTTCTGGGCAAAAGTAGTCTTTTTTGATGTGTGTAGTTTGTACAGTGCAGAGGAAATATAATTTGTTTATATGCAGCTGTTGATTTTGTATATGTGTATGCCACATGTCATAATTTAAGATTGAACTGAGAACTGATTATGTAAAACTCCTGAAATTTGGAAGTTTTCCTGTGCAGTGCAATGACACCAGGGTTTTGTCTATTACTTTTTGTTGCAGATTTTGTGTGATATAGTAATTCTAAGCACTATCAAAAGCTTTTGCTCTGTAAGTACTGGAGAGGTATTTTTTGGAAGGAAGACAGGATACATGCTGGAATTCATACTGTTGGTCTATAATATTTTTAATTGTCTAACACTATAGAAATAAGTAACTTCTGCTTCTTGCATGGTGATTGTCTTTAGGGTTTTTTTGTGTTTAAGGATAAAATCAGCATCTACTTCCATAGATTTGTCCTCTGACAGAGCAGTATGTGAAAGATTCAAACGGGAGAGGAATGGAGTAGAAAAGACTACATATTAGTTCTTGTATCTCAAAACTGTGTCTGTATGATGTATATCTGATTATGACACGTAAGCAATGAGAGAGAATACTGAAGATGACAAAAAGAAGTCTTCAAAGCAACATTAATTTAAAAGGGTATATGAATTGGAAGACTAACGTCATCTGTCTTTTGCTCAGCAGGCTGAAGCAATTTTATAAACAGACCTTGGCTAGCTCAGGGTGACAAAGGCAGACTTTTCTATCACTGTTTGGGTAGAGCTTGCTTGGTCCTGACAAAGTTGCTGGCATCTGATGGAATATTTAATATGGACATGAGAAATTAATTTCCTTGAGGAAAAAAATGGTCCCCACACAAAGGTATCTATCAGAAGGGTACTAACTCACTCAATTAAGAAGTGCCAGTTACTAAATGGGTGAGGAGGTTAACAAAGGTGAACAGTATGCTGTTTGCCAGGGACTAGGAAATGCTTGTGCTACAACTGTAGCACAGCACTTCTGAGTGTGAGGAGAGGTCCCAAGGATGAGACAACAGCCTCAGTTACCTCATTTGCTGCATTCTGAGTATGTAGGCAGCAGTTGCTGAAGCAACATGATGTACTATCCTCCAGCAACTTTGGTTTTTAAGCCCCGAGTTCCTTAAATTTGAAAATCAGAATCTGGCTTCAAAACAAAACCTATGTGAGCAATGAAATTATTTGGTTTTTTTCAGTTGTTTTGTGGATCTTGTCTTCACTTAACGCATGGGATAGCCTCCTCCCTCTCTCATGGCATATCCCAGTTGTCAGTTTGTCCCACAAAAACTGTATGGGCAAAAGGCACCGCTGTGCTGAGGCTGGTTCCAGGGGTTGCAGATGCTGTCTGGATAAGCTGCAGGACCAACGGAACAAAGAGAAAATGAGCTCACACTGCACTTTTGCGTCAGGGGGGGCGTTAGTAACAGCATCTGCCTTATTTTGCTGCTGTCCCTTTTGTGGTCTGATTAGCCGCTCTGCCACCAATTTTCACCAGTGTTTTAAGAACTTACTGATGCCTTTTAGTGTTCCTCAAGTTTGATTGGAATTGGCCAGACCTCTTAGGGTAGAAGAACGAATTTTAAACTATTTCTTGTTTATTGGAAATTGTTTTAGTCTCTTAATTCCTTAAAATTTCAGAGGAAAAATTCAATTTAATCAGTATCAATGACATTTTATTTTTATTAACGGGTAGTTTTGAGGATGCTTTATGTTGAGACTGAATTTCTTCCCATACAGAAGCAGTATGCTCACTTACCCCCTCTTCTATTTTTGGTAGTCACAGGTGCTGTAGCATTTCTCACATCATTTGCTTCTATTCTTGATTGCATTGAGCAGCTTAATTGGAAAAATAATTTGTTTGATTGAAGAAATTAGACAAATTACTCAAATAATATATCTGGCAAGTCTGCTAGGAAGTACAGGGAACATGAGATCAAACTCAGATATTTTAGTGTTTTGTATTTATTCTTCTGGAATGTAGCACTGACAAAGCAGCTTTCGTCTTTCAGACTTTGCACTTACCATATCTGACCACTTGTTAAATCTGAAACGAGTTTGTAGATTTTAATTTTCCCAGTGCACTATTGACTCTTTTCCTACTTTTAATTTCTAATTGAGCCACTTCTAATCATTGAGGCCCTGGCTCAAGAAAGCATGTAAGCCTGAACTTAACTTATATTGACTAAAGCCAGTGCTTAATGTTAATAAGCACGTTTTTAAATGCTGATTTGAATCGGGGCTTAATGCCTTCAGGAGAAATTACTTTACTTTCTCTCTGAGGCTGGACCCAAATGTACTGTTTACAGTTGTACTTTTATTTGCAAATATTTTTCAGTATTGAGTTATGGTTGCTGTATTGTTTATCTTTTTATTGGGTTCTTTAAAATGACATTCACCTCACTGCTGAAAGCCTCATGCATCATTTAAGCCCCTACACT
This sequence comes from Dromas ardeola, assembly GCA_013398915.1. Taxonomy (NCBI): domain Eukaryota; kingdom Metazoa; phylum Chordata; class Aves; order Charadriiformes; family Dromadidae; genus Dromas; species Dromas ardeola. The sequence goes on along the minus strand of VYZM01005812.1, from coordinate 77,384 downwards.
AATGGAATAAATGGAGCAATGGAAGGAGTTTTGTGCATTGAAGTGAATATGTCCGTGAAGAAAATGTTTTGTGCATTTTTATTGGATCTAAGGACAACAGAAACATTTGTTCTGTTTCAGAAGCATATCACAGATAAAGTATCTGTATGGGTGCTGTTTAAAGGCCCTAAAAATAAAGAAACAAAGATGTTTAGTAAAACATATTTAAATTTGGTTTTGTATGTGTATATATGGAAATACGCTATATATATGTGTATATGTGCATACAGTTATGTACACATCCACAGAGATACACTGAATGGTGACAGTGTTAACTCGAGGAAAATTTATTTGGGAAAGTAGAAATTAAATTTGCAATTAATTATTTCAAATAGGTATCAAAGTTTTGGATAGATTATCGGACATGTCATTTTTGCACTGCACATTTCAGACTGATTTCAGATCTGCAGAATAAATGTGTTTTGTTGCAATACCTTAATGGCTGCTGATCCGTTATTGTTCCTGTGCCATGTTGTTGAATGTTAAAGGAAGTGTAATTTTCAGAGAATAACTGCTAATTATTTGAATAAATGCTATTTCTCTAAAATAGGCGATGGATTTTTTTTTTTTCAGAAAAAAAATTTAGTCAATAAAAATCATGGTTTGTTTTGTTGTTTGTTTTGTTTCTCTTTTTTTAAAAAAAGATATTTCTGTATGTCTTTCATATGAAAGCTATTGAATAACCAGGTAAGTGTTTACTTGCTGATCTGCAAAATGAAGTTAAATGAGACACGAGTATTTTATGTGTGGGCTTATAACAGCAGGAAGACTAGGCTTTAAAGTCTCAGTAAATCTCAGGTTCATCTTTAACTTGTTAGTCTTCTGCAGCCATCACAGGTGTAAAAGCTGACATGTTAATGTTGTTTATGCTAATTGTTTTAACATAATCCTTGTATTCTGTTTGTGTATTTTTTTCACATTTTTTAGGATGGGGAAGGGAAACAACCCAAAACCTGAAGAGAAATACAAGCTGGGATCTCTTTGGTTTGTTTTTTTTTTCCTTTAGTTGAGCTGAATATTTGGTACTATTTTGGAATTTTTCTTTGAAGCAGATCTTTTTCTGAGATACTATTTTAGGCTACCAGTTCAAAAGAGCAGTTTGACTAACAGGTTTTGTGCCTCATCACAGGCTGCTTTAGTGTGGGGTTGATTTGACCAGCTGAGGTCTACAGCGTGTTCGTGCAGAGCTTCCCTTTACTGTGTGACTCAGGTTGAGACCTTAGGGTTTTGCAAATGTTATCCAAGAATCTGTCCAGTGGGGGAAGGATACCTCCAAAGATTTCTTCAGTTAACGGGGAGGGCTTGGCCATATCCTTGATTTTTGTTCCTTTGTTGTGAAGAGATCAGGGCTGTTGTGCCTAAAGCAAGTTTTTAGGATGCCACTGGCTGTGTCTGCCAGAGGCACCCCTGGGGTGCCTTCTACTCTCACATTGGGGGTAGTTTTGGGCTGCTCTGCAGATACAGGTTTATCAGAGGGTAAAAGTTCTGTGAATTTTACCTCACTGCTATGATTCTTCTCTCCCCTGATACAGTGCTGGCACTGTTTGTGTTCCTATGAGTGCTGCTAGGTTACAACCAGCTCCACATCTCAAGTTCCAGATTATGGAGTCTGGGGAAAAAACTTACACGCTCTGCTGGGGGGACGGTGGTGGTGCCTGCAGGAGTCAGGAGGTAAGGGGTACGTATCTCACTGGCTGAGACACTTTTTTATGAGCCTGCCCTGTCATATCACCTTTCTGTGTTTTAAATGCTGTTTTCCACTGCAAGCTGTTTCAGTGGTAGAGAATCTGTTATCAGACTGTTGCTGGCATCCAAATTAGAACACCTTCAGTTGTGCCTGAGTCCAAATGGAAACTGATTTAAAAAAAAAAAATACTGACTCAAGTCCTTTTTGTGAGTATAACATGCTCTAAAAAAATACATTCAATTTGGCCCACCTAAGGCACACCTGCGGTCTCAATAATTGACATTAGGAAACCTGAACTATGTATGTGGGTTAGAAACAGGTTACATGGATGGATGGATGTAATGTATTCCATATTGAATTGTTTGAAAAAATATGTACTAACTTGCAAAACTGAGCCTTTTGCAGCAAGGTTGACCGGGAAGATTCAGAATACTTCGATATGGTCTATAGAGTATTCCTGCTTCTGACCTGCCCAAGATACTCTCTATGCTGCCAAAAAAGAAGCATTTGTCAAACTCAGTGTTTTTTGAGGGTAGATTGCTCTCTGTAAAAAAGGGAGGAAACCTTGCAAAGTTTTCTTCATGGTTCACACTAGGTTTGGATGTTGTACTGCTTTACTTGCAACTCCACTGCAAATGGGATTTATCTACAGCTCAGTTAAGGGGAAAAACAGTCCTGCTATTTTAGTTCTTACCACTGCTGTAGCTTAATTGTCTACTTACTGTCTTTGCTGAAATTTCTTTGAGAATATTCCTGTTATGCTTTGCTCATGTTTTACTAGAAAATCATGGCAATCTGTGATAGCAAAGAGGAATAAGGATGTGGATGTTAATGCCACAGTTACAGGAGGCAATTGCATCTTCCTACATACCTATACTCTTGCACTGCAGTTCAGGTTTTTGGGGTGCTTTAGTACATGCTTAGCCTACCTGACCTTTCTTGAGCCCTTCCTGCTTTTTGTTCTAGACCCTATTCTGTGTCATAGACTCTGGAACATCTTAATCTTGAGGTTGTCTTCCATACGCACTCCCATTCTGCTCATTGGCTTGATGTGGGTTTGCTCTGCTTTTCTAATTTATGACTCAAAACTTCAGCCATGCTTTCTGTTTAGATCCCGTGACATCACTGACTATTGGCTTTGGCTTGGTTTGCAGATGGTAGGTGCATTAGGGTCAAGCCTGTTATATCAAGCTTGCCTTAACCTTTATCTTAAATCCCGGTAGAGATCTTCTCAGTGTTTCCCTATAGAGAAAGGGATTTCACAGAACTGGCCAGGAGAGACAGAGGTTTAGATGTTGACGACTAGGTGTTATGGAGTTCTGTAACCCATTTCTGTAAATGCCCCCGAAGGTCTTCTACATATTTACATTCGTAGTCCTCAGCAAATCAGAACGCAAATTAAAGCAAATGTACTCTGTTTGCCTTTTAAAAATATTTTAGTTCAGTGCCTTAATGATCCTATAATATGCGTTGTGCCTGGTAATAAAGGATGCAATTTCTTGCAAATTATATCTTTGGTTACATAAACAGTAAAGCTTTTTCTTTCAAAATTTAATTAGCATTGGTTTGTCCAGTACTGCAGACTGCTTAAAAACTAATAGGTCTGAATAAATTGAGGTTTACTGTAGGCATGAGTTTTATAACTTGTCATTTTCTCCCCTATCTACATTTCCAATATGTTCCACTTAAAAGCTAATAATGTGTTTGTATGTGACTCGTTTTGCTTTATATGTCTATTTAAATTACAGCATGATTGAAATATATTTTCTTCAAATAGGCTTTAGCCATTAGCCTTTAGTTTACTGTGTATTAGTGGTTTACATTTGTGATTGGTGTCCAGCACTTAAGTTTGTTTTCAGGGTTGGGTTTTTTCCTGCTGCTTAATCAATTCATCTTATACATTGGAATTGTTCAAGCTCATTGGATGATAAATATCATAAAGTGCATATAACAATCCTAAGGTCTTCCCAGGCTGTTATAAGTAGTTATACACTGCGTATACACTTTTCACATGAGGATCCTTACGGGCTTTCCGTCCATGGAGAGCCAGGTTTCATGGGAGATTACACAACTTTCATGTAGGAGAATATGTCTTGGAGTCTTGGTTAAATCACTGAGTGAAAAAACAGTACATTTTAGCCATATCCTGGAGATTGGTTTAGTTCCCTTTCTGTCACTTTTTGTTCTCGTATAGCACAGCTGAGACAGGTAAGTGAGTTTTGAAAATGTTGGCATAGGATCTGTTCTAAGAACTAGTGTACAGAAAAGAAAATATGAAATATCTGTAAAATAGCAAGAAATCCCACCATTACCTTAAGAAAGTTTCTTTTTTAACTCGTTAAATAGCAAAATAGAAGTAAATTCAGATTCATTGTTTTTTTCCTCCCAGCTTTTAAAGAAAAATTCTCACCACCTTGAGCTTTCTATGAATTTTCAATGTTAGTAACTGAGCTTCATTTAGAAACCTTATCTTCTAAGACTTAAATCTTGATAGAGCGAAGTTACCAAATGTAAAATATTTTTAAAAGACCTTTTATAAAGGTTTGGTTTCCTACAAACTAGCTAAATCATAGCAGCATTAACTTGTTTAGTTCTCTCTGAATAGTAGTTCTGGGATAAATGCATATCCTGTGATGAGTATTCATCTTTTTTAATGTCAGTCAAAGTTTCCCATATATGACTGAATTAATTAAAAATGCAAATTTAGAATATTTACTGTTTATTATTGGAATTTGTCAAAACAACCTGACAGCATTAGGCAAAATATTGCTATTGAAATTCAACAGCCATGAATATTTGCTTACTTGAATAATACAACCTTGATTTGTTATGGCCAATGATGAGGAAGTAGCTACAGGGAATCTGACGTTTCTGCAGTTAGCAGTTAATTTATCTTCAGTTGAGTCTCTTGTGGCCATTTCCTCTTTCTCCAAACTCCCTGGGTTTCAAAAAAATGCATTAGTTTAGAATTCCAAGTGTACAGTCAGAGATTGATCTTGAAAATTCTGTTTAAAAAAAAAAAAAAACACCACAACCCTCGGAAAAAACCCCTCGTCCTTAATATGTTTGCATTAGCTTCCTATATTAAATGATTTTTGAGAGGTGTATAACGAAACAAAGGGATGACACCCATGCTGAAATACAAATCAGTTCTGCAGTAGGTGACAGGTTTTTGCCTTAGAATAGTTCTTTCTCCATCAGGTGGGTTAGTGTGATCAAGACACTTTGTTACCTCCAAAAGTGCACTATGCTGCCCATTCTTATAAATATTTTCAGCTTCTTAGCTATTGATGTCCACCTTTCTACTGCCTGATGTAACTTTAGTGAGAACGCATAAAAGCGTATCCCATCTTCATGGCCATACAAGACGCTATCATAAAATGACAAACTTTTTTTTTCTTTCAAGTTATCTCTTCACAATTAATGAACTGTGAAAAGAAATTGCACAGTAAAAGGATAGTACCTATGCAGCTGTATTTATGATTAGATCCTAAATGAAGGGGCAGTTTACATGCTACTTGGATTGCAAAAATCACTTCCTTTCTCCTATTATTTTTTTTTTTAGTAGTAGTAAGAGGAAATGTTTTCTAGGCCAACAGGAGGAACAATTCTGAATGCAAACAAAATTATATAGGCTTTACTCTGAGAAAAAAAATCCCATTAACCTTCCTATTTATATACTCAATTTTCAGACACTAGCTTTAGTTTTATTTAGAGGCTAGAGCCCATGTCACTATCTGCTTTTAATAACAACTTCTGAACTACTATGTACACCAGAAACTGTTGGGGTTTTTTCCCCCAGAATCAGAACTCTTTGCCATAGAATTCTTGGAACGAACTTTAGTATCTAAATTGATATTTTAAAATTAATTGTTAACTTAAATTGTTTTGCAATCAATTAGCTCAAGTTAATTGACAATTGTCTGAAGCATGAGAAAGCTTTACCATGCAGTCTAAGATACCTAACACATTCTGAGTGCCATACTTTTTATGCTATTGAAGAAAGTGTCACGTTACCACTTTTTATGTTCCTTTTTAAGACCAAATGTTTGCTCTTGTGTTCCCTGACATTTGCGTGCACTTTAATTTTCAGTTGCAGAACTCCAGATTCCAGTGGAAAAGAAAAATTTGTCATCAATTTATTGGGTGTTGCCCTAAACATTTAGAGGTGAAGGTGTGCCTCTTAGAAGGGATTTCAGAATAAGGTGATCCACTGGTTTGACAGCAATGAAAGTTCCCCAAAAAATCACATCTGCGTCCTCGTGAAATGAGTAAGGTCATTTTACTCTGATCTACAATTTGGTTCAGGCCCCCAAAGGTTAATGTCCAGTACATTAGGCATGTTATAATTGAACTATTGAGAAACAAATTAAAGTGTTAATGAACTGTCTTCCCTTTGGAAGTAAACTCTAGGTTTCTTATTACCAGCACTGCCAGCATTCTTGATCTTATTGTCTAATTGTCACTTAACGGCGCTCTCTTGGTGTCCCTAATTTTACATAATTAATGTGCATGTAAAATGAACCTTGTAAATATTTTGTGCTCATATACCACATGCTGAATAATGTAAGCAAGCTATTGTAAGTTGCTTATGTTTGCCCCTTGTAGTTTCTTAATCTCAGAACTTTGCATTAACTGCAAAGCTGCGAGGGAGAAATGTACCAGGCAGCTCACCTCGTTGAAGCATGTAACCCAGAAACAATGAAAATATTCTAAAAAGCAAAAAGATCAACTAGGTTCTTTTTGTTTGTTTTTCCCATACCCAAAGCAGTCTAGTGAATAATAGATTGCAGAATTTTCAACCGATATATATATGAGGCTGTTTTACAAATATATATCTCTAAACCGATTATGTTTTTAACATCCACATGTCTTGCAGGTGGACTTCAGGGCTACTTATCAAGGCAAAACTTGTCCACACTTGTAAGTAATATCTAATGCAATTATGAAGTATAGGATATAAGTTTAAAAATAATGAAAAGTTTTCTGGCTTGTTGAAATTATACTGAGGGACTCTACCAGGAAGTTAAGTAACGCTCTTTTCTGTTTTAAGTATGGGCCGAGTTTCCAGAAGATGAAACATCAGGTCACTAACCAGAAATTTGTTGTACGTTAGCGAATCAAAAATTTCTTTTTTTCATCTTTTCTACCAGTCTTTTCTCTGCAGTGCAGAATGCTGGCTTAAAACTATTATATTTGATAACTGTGATTAAAGAAATCAAGGTGTTCTCACCTTTTTATTTTGCTGTTATTATTTTGTATTTAATCCTGCTCTCCTTGTAAGCTTTAATGAGTTTAAAGAACTTTCAGTGAGGTGGGTCAGCATGTCTCAGCCCTCACAGAAAACAGATAGCATAAGAGCATAGTCTTTTAACAGTTACATTTTTAATAAGCTCTTTTCCAGATGCTGCTTGTAATAGACAGTCTGTTTCATGGAAATCAAATAGAGTCTTCATTTTTTCTCATTGAAGTTAGAAAGGGCTTGCTCATCAGAATTCTGCAACAGTTCTCTTTTTCCATCTCTTCATTTATCACCTGCCACTGGAGATTACATGAAGGTTGAATCTAGGTCCATGCAACAATCTGGCAGCTAGGATGCCTTATATTGATACATTTTTCCCACACTGATTCAAATAAGAAAATGATTTTTAAAATAAGGAAAAACTAAAATAAATACGGATCCAACTTAACTGAAAGAAAACTTATGGAGTCCTGACTACAACAAAGCTGTCTGTAAGTGTAAATAAATGGCAGTCTGCTGTTATATGTATATTATAAAATTGAATAAAATGGTTGTCTGCCAGACTGATGACACACACTTTTGTGCTTGTTACATGCACATTTGTGAGGGAAAATATTTAGTCATTGCACTTCCCTTTAAAGTTCATCAAGTATCTCTCTAATGCTAGTGCCTCTTCTGCTGCTGTTAGTTGGTATCTATGTGTGTATTAAATATATTTCAAAGCTGCTGTCGTGACCTTGTGTTTAACCTGATGGCAAGTTTGCTGTCCAAGCAAGTGGGTTGCATTCCTGTGGAATGCCAACCCGATCTTCAGTACTGGTTCCATTTCCCCCTTTCTCCAGGCTCCAACTTCCTATTCTTTGTAGGACTACAGAGGGAGAGGCTCCTCCAGTCCCACTGACCCATTTCTACCGTCAGAGTAAATTAGGACCTCTCTATTCTACTCAGATTGGGAAGTGGTCACACAGCTGAGTTACCAAAATGTTCATGGGAACATTATGCGGGATAAACATTAGCAGTGGTATTTTTAAAACAGTAATGCGGGGCTGAGTTATACAAGTACCTTTACTGTCTTTTCGTAGTATGTTGAATTTCTCCGAAGTCAAGGTTATAACTCATGTTTTTAGTCCCGCAGAGATTTTTGTTGACCTGTGGGTGACAGTGAGATAGAAAACGTGTTAACCATCATTAAGGGATTATTTTGTTATTAAGGACAGGAGAACAACTAAATATATTTAATCAAATCCTTCTCCCCACCCCACTTCAAATCCCCCAGCCTGCAAAAAGCTGTCTCTGTTTGTGAAACACTTTAGAAGAAATTTTGTTCTACAGAAATTTGGTCTCAGATCTCCATGAGTGTTAAATCCAGTCTTCAAGCATTATAGACGAATCATTACTCAGTTAGTAGTTGAACGCAGAATTATTTCAATATTTTCGGAATTATAATTTTATATTTAAAGTTTAATGACGCAAATATTTAAGTAATTTGCTAAAAATGTGCATTTTCAAGGTGTTTTCTTCAAACAGGTAAATCAGCACAGACCAGACCTTAAATCTAAATGAAAGTCCAATATTATTCTTATTTACCAAAATGAAATCATGTCTTCGTTATAGACATACAAGTGTTAAATAACTTCGTGTTTACCAAAAAACTTTGTACCTTAAATTACAGAAAATTATGCTAGCATCCTATTAAAATCAGTTCAAGAGAAAAATGAAATGGAATTCCTAGATAAACATTTTTCACTTTATCCCAGCAATGTAATTTGAAAACCTGGTGATAACGTATTTTAAGCTGGAAAGTTAATACTTTTTTTTTTTTTTTTTACTGCATTATAGTTGCCCTAGGGCACATTCATCTCTTCTGGTGCCTCACAGTGGCCTAATATGAGTAAGGTCTGAATGTAGAACAATCTAGATAGGAAATAACACTTCAGCAGGGAAAAAAATAATGACTTAGCCTTTGGAAGGCATTATAGTGAGGGACCGAAGCTGATGCATATTGCTATGTGCTGCTTATCTGATCAATATTTTCTTTTTTGTCTGCAACTTCCTAACCTTAAAGGAAGGCTTATGTAAAATTATGAAAGGCTGTTTCCACTGTATATAGTTACTGCCAAGAATCAATTGATTTTTATGGTGAAGGGTTATTTTAAAATTAATTTTCTCAG
>VYZM01005812.1:9891-59792 GCA_013398915.1 Dromas ardeola | reverse complement strand
CCTTTCTGTCTCCTTTTGAATATGCACCTAAATTTCAGTCTCTACTGTCATCGTCTTAAAAGGAAAATCTGAGATCTGTTTGCTCCTGCGTTAAAAACAGTGGTGGTGTCCTGCTCCAGGACAGAGTTTTAAGCTGTGAATTCAAGGTCTTCCTTAAGCCTTAAGTCATCAGCTTCAAGAAAGGCAGTATTTCACATATAGCCCCATCCTTTGCACGTCTTGTTCTTTGCTGGCTTGTTTGCTTTCTTTATAATGTTCAGTGAGTTAAATTATAACCCTTATTGGATCTATTCCCTTAGTTTTCCAAAATCATTATAGCTTTTGAATCCTGTCTTGCTCTTTCCTGTCTCGCTGTTGTCAGCGTGCAGTGGGAACTGGTACTTCAAACTTGAAGGGAATTGATACCTACTCTGGTATGCAAGTGCATTAGTGTTTGTGGGAGGGAGGAAGGGTTAAGTACTGATGATTTGGTGAAAACTAGGGATGTTTTTTTGTTTTCCTGTGAGGTGTAACATTATGTCAGTTTGCAGGTGTGTAGTGATCAACATGTATCAACCATGTAGGCAGAGCACCATACTGAGAAAATATAGGTGTTGTCTCTGTTACTCTCAAGAAACAGTTAAATGAAAAGTCTGGTTTACTGTGTGTGTACCTGCCAGTTTTCAGAGATGAAAGGCAACTGAAGTCTGAACGTGGTCCTTTGGGATGAAACCCTGGTTCCACTGAAGCTGGTAGAAGTCTATGCATTGACCTAACCAGGGACCCTATTTTGACTTCTACTTTATATGTGTCCAGGAAGAGTACGGTGAAGAGTAAAAAAGTAGTTTCAGAGTAATCTGTGCCATCAGGAAGTGTACTCTATTTTCTGTAGCTGGAATAAACGGCAAATAGAAAGAAAGTGTGAAAGGACCAATCAGTAGGATAAGTTAATGAATGCAGCATGTGTCATAGCAGCACAATATGATGATACAATTTACACAAATGTATGCTATGAATAAAGGCCACAGAGAGCTCTCGTTCAGTTGCTTCTTCAACTATACCATGGGGGAAATACAAAACAACAAAGGAAATGTCTTTGTAGGGCTTTACTGAAGGCTTTTCAGTATCCACATGAAGTGCATGGCGAACGAGTTGGCCGGCAGTATTGAATGTTGATAATGACAAAACTGAATCAAACTTAAAGTTCATTAAACACAGCTGTACGTCTGCAACTTCATATAGATACATACACACATATATACACATGTATATACGTATGTATTCATATAGATACATACACACATATATACACATGTTTATACGTATGTATACACATACATATGTATACACACACCCCTCAAAAAAAAGCCAAAAACGACAAAAAAACCCCATATGGTGCCAAAGCCATTTCTGCGCAGCAAAGCACATGGTTAAGGGATGTTGGCGTGATAAAACCCCTCATGAAAGTACTCTGAAAGTTAAATTGCTTATTTGGTCATCCTTAACCTCCCATTTGTTTAAACAGGATGGCCTTAATCTGAAGGAAATCAGATTATTTTTTTTTGTCTTCTGCTTTTTGAAAGCAAGACAATTGTTTTGAGCACCCATATTTGATTTAAGAGGTGAAAATGCTGATTGAGTCAACCACGAAGGCAAGGGGAAAGGAGTTTACTATTATTCTTTCAAGCAAGTGATGCGAGTAACACAGGGACTGTACGGTTCAGTATGGTGTTTCCCCTTTCTACAGGCCGTGATGGTGGTCTAAAGGTACCATGGATACCATGGTCTAAAGATGAACAGAGGGCTTCAGTGGTGCTCAAATCCAAAAGGAAGCATACCTGTAGTGTGCAGCAAAAGAGAAAAGGCCTATTTACTTGTACTTTTGGCTCACTTCTATATTATTTTTAACACCACAAGAGAATGAGGTAAGGAAAGGAAACATTTAGCTTTAGGTATGGAACATCAGCAAAAATCGATGCATAATAAAATAAATTGATAAACCCAATATGTTTTATAATTTGACAATAGGTAGTGTATTATTTTCTCCTGTATTTAAAATCATTCTTTTAATAAATTTTACACATAGTTATTTAGGTAAAATTTGTTTGTGAGCATTTTTCTATTATGCAAAACTCCAGAGCTGCTGGCTTGCTTTGCTGGGGTACGTAGGTCATGTATTTTCTTTTGTTTTGAGTTAGATATCTTAACTTTAAGAATCAGAATAATTTTCATGCCATACATGGCATTTTTCATGCAATTTTCAGCATAAAATTCATGCCAAAGCCAAAATTTGTTCTTGTCAATTATTTTTTCATTTATGTGTGAAATTACCTGTCCTTAACTACTACTGCTGTGAACTTGAGTCTATGGGCCAAAGCTACCAATAAAGGAAACTTTATATTTCTTTCAGTAAAAATTCTTACGAAAACTTTTTTATTTATCTTTAGGGACCATATGGTATTTATTTTTATTTTTTAATAAAATTTTTATATATTTTTTTGCTAAACTTCGCTGCACTTGAAACAATTGAACTTGGCTTTCAGTTAGAAGAAAATAACTCTATTCCTTTGAGAGAGTTTTCATCTTAATTTGCGGTTTTGACTCGTACAATAAAAATTGTGTTAATAGTATTCATAAAACACCATTCACATGATTTTGTAAGGATTAGTACTCTGTTGAAAGTAATGTATTTAAAAAGAGCTGTATTTACATCTGCTTTTCTAAATATTTATACCACATTTATCATCTCATTCACTGAGTGCTTGCAAATAGATCTGCCAAGCACCAAACATCAGAAATGATAGATGAGATATCTTTTAAAACCTAACCAACAGACGTGAGTTCAGTGATGCTACTGATTAAATTTAAAAAAAAAACCAAAACCCACAAGGCAGAACAGTAGTAAGGATCATATAACAACCAGAGGAATGGATAGAGAATAACTAATTTCTGTTTCTCCCATTAGAGGTGTAAAACTATTAACCCATTTACACAGATGAACGTCTTGAACAAATACTAATTTTTGGTCATGATCGTCTCATGCGTTACTTCAAAACCACTAGAAAACATGATGATTTGAAACAAAATTAATTCAGCATTTCAGAATGGGCTAACCTGCTTTTAGAAGCCAACAAGGAGAGGTTTGTTTTCTTGTGTTGTGTTTGCAAAATGGCAAAACAGAAGAGGAAATGGCAAGGTAAGTATAGGTTTATATTGAGAAACTAAAATAAACCGTCTCTTCTGCTCCTTCTTCTTCACGTTCCTCCCCTGCTCCATGTGGGGTCCCTCCCACAGAAGACAGCCCTTCGCAAACTGCTCCAACATGTGTCCTTCCCATGGGCTGCAGTTCTTCAAGAACAGCTCTAGCATAGATCCTTTCTACAGGTTGTGTCCACCTTCTTTGGTGTGGGGTCCTTCATGGGCTGCAGGTGGATATCTGCTCCACCATGGTCCTCCACGGACTGCAGTGGGACAGCCTGTCTCACCACAGTCTTCTCCATCGGCTGCAGGGGAATCTCCACTCCAGCACCTGGAGCATCACATCCCCCTCCTCCTTCATGGATTTCAGCTGGGTGCCTGCAGGGCTGTTTCTTATTTTTCTCACTCTTCTCTCTCACAGCTGCCATGCAGCATTTTTTGCCCTTTCTTACATACGTTTTCACAGGTGCCACCATCTTGCCTGCACGGGTCAGCTGTGGTGGGTCTGGTGGGTACCAGCTGGAACTTCAAACCAGGACACTGGCACGGGGCAGCCCTGGCCTCTCCTCAAAGAAGCCACCCCATAGTGAACCTGGGCACCCGCACCTGGTAAATACACCTGAATTCACCATGTCTGTGGTCTAGGCTGAAGTGCCACCACCTTACTAGACCGTCTTTCCTAGGAAGGAATGAGTGTGCGTCCTGCTAACGTTAAGCTCTGAAATGACAAATTCCACGTTGGCTTTGATGTCCATACGTAGGGTAGGTAAACAGAGAGAGATTTTTCAACCAGGTTTATTCTTTTGTAATTTCCTGTTTTCGTTGGGGTTGCTTAAATACTTAGTATTATAACATGTTTATTATTTCAGTCTGGGACCTTCATTTTTTCATCTATTCCTCAATACCATATAAAGCCATGGTGAGGTGAGAGGGCTGCTGTGCCCCCTCACCAGTGTGGGGGGTTCTGCATCCGCAGACTGCTCGTTTGTTCCCTGGTTAATTCTTAGCTAAGTGCTAAAACATCTTGCTACCAGCCCGGTGGAGCGTACACTGCCTCTTGAAAAATGAGAGGATGCAGAGTCCTTTTCCAACACCTGAGGTTGTTCTGTTCCCGTTGAATTTGGATTATACTTGGTATTCTATTGTTTCATTATAATTTTATACTAAATAGCTTACAGGTTCGGCACAGTATTACCAGGACATGCTGAAAACTAGGGTTTCCAATTCATAATTAGAGGAAAATCTGAACTACAGTAAGAGATTTAAATAAATTATTTGGAAGGTGCTATATTGCAATGTCTGTGAAATCACTTTCAGGCTCTTTAAAAGCAGGTTTTTCACTGAGTTTTTGTTTGGATTTCATGCAAAGCATGTTCATTTATCTTCAAATGAATCCTAATGAGGAGCCTTTCAGGTTTTGTGATGTGCAAAAGATTTCTGCAGAATCTGAAGCCCCTCACATATAAATCCTTTCTTACCTTGTTTCAGTGGTGGCTCCTCTGATACCAGAAATGAATTTTTCACATCTGACTCCTCAAAGCAGTTGCTAGCTTAGTAATAACGTTTCAGCACCTGCAAATGCCTTATTAGAAACACTTTCATGATTCCCCCGCACCCTTGCACTGAGACTCGCTGCAAAAAACTTCAGGATTTTCTCCGCAGTCAATTTTACACTGTGTAACCCAATCTGTCTAGAATATTCCCATTTGTATAACAACATAGCCCTGGACTTTCTGTAAGTTTTAAAGTAGGGATTAAAATGAAATTATATTTTTGGTATGATAGGAAATAATATTCCCAAGCGTATTTAACAAATGGCACCATTTCTTTCAATAGGAGTGAGCCTATTTATTTTGACTGGTGCTGTATTTGCACCTACTTATGCACAAAGTTTTCAAAAGCACAGATTTTATTTAATGGTACTATAGCAATATAAGGATTCAGATGAATAGGAAAAGAGACCTGAATGTTATTTCTATAGATTTAATTGATACTGTAAATCAAGTTTAACCTTTTATTATAGCTTATATTATATTTATTTCCATCATAGTCCAAGTATTTGCGTGATTCTTGATATATGTTTGATGCTATCTTGAGAAATTTGACTCATGTGTTTCATTAAATGCAAGAAAACCAGTCTCAATAGACTTTCCATTTGCCTTACCTGTTTCCACCAGGTAAGGCAACAAACAGAAATAGAAAAAATAAAATAAAAAAGCATATTCATAAATGTCATTCCTTTCCCCTAGAGACATACTCCATCGATCTAGGTCCTAAAACTCTGTAATACAAATCCTAGTGTGGGTATGTAATTCCTGCAAAAACAAGTTTCATGGTGTAAACAAAGTTCCTGCCTCGAAACAGAATTTCATGACTGGTTAACTTGGAAAAAAAGACAAAAAATATCATGTGAGGTACAGATCAAAATTTTTTTGTTGTGTGCAGTTTAGGTAGTAGAAAAACATTTTCTCTATATCATCCAAATCACTGAATTCTCTGTATCAGCCAATTACTGGAAGTATTAGAATTTTAAATGGAATTCCATCATTAACAAATCAGAGAAAAATAGTAGCCCTAAAATAGTAGCCCAAAAATAAGATATCTACCATCTTATTTCATGAAAATTGTTTAAATTGTTTGGGTTTTTTTTTAGTGCAAAGAGAGTAAGTATGCAAGTTCTCGTGAGATTCAAAACCCAGGAAATCCACTTTCCTTTTAGAAGCTTTATTTTAATATATTAATATTTCTGTATTGAATTATAATTATATCTGTACACTTACTATTGTTATTGGTGTTGTTTACTTTCAGGGAGAACGTTTGACTCCCTCCAGGGTGAAGAGCAATTTGGATTATCTTCTTTTCAGACAAAAATGAGTGACAAATAATATTATTTGTATCGCCACGCTTCTGGACCTGAACTGAGGTACCTTTGTGCTTCTTTCATGTGGTGGTGAAGCTACACAGAGCATTAGGATTTCAGCTGAACAAGTTGTTTCTAACATTTCCAGTTTGGCTAGCGAGAAGTACTTTTTATCAGCGTACAGGTCACTTCAGGTTCCATTGGCGATGTCCAAACTTATGCTGAATATTGCTATAGCAAGTATCATTCCCCATCTCTTGCGCCCAGCTCCAGCTTCATTATAGTCTTATAGCTTCGTTACATTTCTTTGTCAGAAGGAGACCCGGACGTGGTTATGCCGCTTCTCTGCTTTTGCCCACAAAGCTCCCTAGGAGCAGGAGCAGTGATGTGCTCTACAGCAGCGGTAATCTGCATGGTCTGTAAACTGCTGTGTTGAAGTGCTCATTGGAAGACGAGAATGGATGCAGCCTGACTCTCTGGGTGCACTGTAGATTGCCCTTATACAGCTCAGGGTTTTAATCCTAGGGTCTTCCTAGGGCTGGGCTGCTGGTAATGTGCTGGCATTTATGTTATTTCACAGATCACAGAATCACAGAATGGTTCAGGTTAGAAGGGACCTTAAAGATCACCTAGTTCCAACCCCCCTGCCATGGGCAGGGACACCTCCCGCTAGACCAGGCTGCTCAAAGCCCCATCCAGCCTGGCCTTGAACACTTCCAGGGATGGGGCATCCACAGCTTCTCTGGGCAACCTGTCCCAGTTCTCTGCCACTTGACCATATCAAAGATTACAGCAGAGTTAGGATTTCTACCTGAATTTTTAAGAAGAACTCAAAACTACAAATATCCATTTTGTATCTGTTATTTGTGCATGTACGGGAGGGGTGGGTGGGTGACCTTTTTTTAGAAAAAGAAATCCTCCCATTGCATATACCTCTACATGTAGCCTTGTTCATCCAAAATTGAATGACGAATCCCTGAGCCTGCTGCTTGGTAGACTTGAGTTTACTCTTAAGTAAAGTAGCCATTTTTTTAATAGATACTTGTTTAGTCAAGGGGAGGGAGAGCTCAGCACTGGTAGAGGAGAATATTTACAGGAAAAATAGTAACATTTTTGAGGAAGTGATTACCAATAAATTCTAAAATCAAGTTACTGTTCATACATGATATTTTTGCTTACAGACTGAAAAAGTACATAGCCAGTAGGGGAAAAAAAATAATAAAAACTATAAAACCTGGAAATTTTATGTGGTGAAGAAAAGTTAGGAAGTTACAGAAGCAGTCAAATGATTTCCAAGGTCTAAATTCTAAGGTGAATAGATCTAAGCTCTTAGATCTAAGTTTTATGGTGAATAAATATAAAATACAAATTATTCACTGTAGAATAAGCCGTGAATACAGCAAGGTTGGTGAACGCTGCAAAGAGTAAAGCAAAAGTATAGAAACAAAGGATTTCTGCAGGCTTTACCAGCTAAGGACTTCTTTTTACCCTTTTGAGAATATTTTATATTGCTTGAGTTCTCTGGGTGCCTCTGCTTGATGAATTGATGAATTGATTCAGCACAACCCAACTATCATCCTTCTTTTTTCTACACACTCCATCCTATTAGATTTGCATTAGGAACTGAAGATATTTTTGGTGTTAGTTGTGCTTGGAAAGGGTGATTTAGGAGAGGATCACATTCCAGAGCATGGCCTATGGCACATGGTAATTGGGTAATAAAGCATTGGTCTGTCAGTAGGAATATAAATACTGCCAGACATAATTGCCATTCCCTGTTCTTGTAGTCTTTCAGTAAGCCTGTGGAAGTGGAGCAGCTAATATGCTCTTTTCAAATGTAAAAAAAAAGCAAAACAAAAACAAACAAAAAAACCACCCCAAACCCTCTTTTTTAATGTACATTATTATTTTCCTAGGTTTTACAATGCTTAACTGGGGACTGTGAGTCAGACGGTTCTTTAAAGTATCCCCTGGTCCTGTGGGAGGACAGAAGCAAGATGGCTGTTTTTATTTCGGTCTACATGTCACAGTTTCTCATAGCCAATATTTTACGTGTCATTCATATCCAAGCCTCTTCTCCAATGATCAGGTGTGAGTGCTAACACAAAAACTATGCTTCAAAGAGGAGCTCTTGAACAAATAGCTTATTAGACATTAAATAAAAATTCCATGAGTCAATAATAACCAGCATCAACAATAACAATGAACTCAAAAATAACAATTCCATGAATTCAACAATTCCAAACTAGCAAACCCCAGTTTCTTAGCAATTTGTGTCTTATGTACTTCCCACACTCCCATCATGATATAGCCAGCTCTCTCCAGATCCACAATATATCTTGTATGTCTTCCTCATTGTTTCCCTCTGGTAATATTTCTGGATCCTGCTCATGTTCTTCGGCCAATCTCACTGATCACCAGTTGCTTGCTATATCCATCCATCACCTCTTGCTTGATTCCACTTATCAGGCACCTGATGGACCCTTCTGTGCTGGGGCAGAGTCTGCGGGTGCTGACTGACCTGTTGATTCTCCAAATAGCACAAATAATGCTAAACACACAGTGCAGCCTCTCCTTTGGTAGGGCACTAACTCGTATTTCTTTTCTTTGTCCATCTTCTGCCTTTCATGCAAAAACGTAAGGACTCTGGCTGCCCCTGAGCTATGTTCTTCAGCGCAGCTGGCAGTCCCCAACTCCTCGCATCCGCAGCACGGGGCCAGAGGTGACGTGCTGTCTCCTTGCTCCTCACAGCACAGAGGACAGGAGCTTTCCTTCGTCCTCGGGGAAGACGATGGTGTGCAGCTGGATCTCATGCAGTCAGTAAGTGGGGAGCTGGGCTGTGCTAGGTGTGTTGGTCCCCTAGTTTGGATAAAGCCTTTGAGACTCCTCTGTCAAAAAGACCTGGAAAACAAGATCAAAAATGTGTGAGGAGGAAAGGGAAAAGAAAGAAAGAGTGATATCAGAAGAACTTAGCTTCCCGAGGAAGCAAGGTTAAAACGTAATCCGCACATCACCTTTGTATTAGATTTACTTGATGTTCTGTAAGATTTCTTTTCAAGAAACTGGTCAAAAGTGAAAAGTAGGGCTGAAAAGTTTCTGTGAGAGAGCACTTTCAAAGACTGTCCCTTAAAAATTTATGAAGAGAAACCAAGAGACTGCACAGAAAATTCAAACTGTGAAATTCTACATCAACAGACTATTTTCAGAAGAAGATAAATGTCTCAGTGTATTCTCATTCTCAGAAGAATATGATCTCCTTTTCATAATCACTGTCAGGTTCCCCCATAATACCTATTTCAGGCTTTTCCTGAAGAATATCACAAGGCGCAGAACCACATTTATAAATAAGAAATTACCTGATAAGGTATTCCTTTGGGGTAATGACCCAAAGGGAATTGTGTGATGATACAGTAAATAGCAAACTTAGTAAATAGTACAGTAAGTAGAAAAGTTAACTTTTACTATCTTCAGGTATTGTAAAACCCAATTTTGGGGGAGAAATAAACAGGACTCTGATGTTCATTTTCGTATTTACAATGCTAGGTAATGGCCTCTATATTTCTACAACACTAGGTGATGCTCATTTAAAATTTGCTTAGTGTATATGGTAGAAAGTCATTTACCAATATCAACTTGAGGTTTCAATGATAGATATTAAAAACACAAACAAAGCACAATAGCATTTTATATTGTATGAAACTGTTCCTATCTGATCAATAATGTATTCCTTCTTAATTATTCAATATTATTTAGTGAATTTTTTATATCTACTGGAATATTAATATGATATAACAACTGTAAATACTCCCATTTTAATTAAAATACTTCAGCAAAAGTTAGATGAGAAAGTTTTGATGCATTGATAGTCATGACAAAGCAAAGTAATCCATTGAAGTGCAAAATAAAGACAAGGAATTATAAAACTGCTAAGGGAATGCGAGAAAATTATCTTTATAAATCATATATTTTAGTTTTTGCTTTTGAACTCTGTTGTATATACAAAAGATATAACTAAAACATTCTAAAATAATCTGGTTTTCCATTTATTTTTTATGTGCTGTGTATAACTTTTCTGTTTCTGGGAGCTTTTAGGAATAGAAGATGCTCCTATTTAGTGCTATAGAGTGGCAATCTCAGATCTCCAGGAAATTAGATTTTCTTTTAACTAAAAAGGTTCATTCCAACTGGAAAATATTCCCGATGGGGTGTTGCTGCCAGAACCCATGAAAGTATTAACAATTCCTGGATATGTGTCATTTAAGAGTGATAGCATCACTGAGCAGACAACCTTCACAGTATAGAGGTGCTTTAGATCCACTGTAGGCTGCAGGCTGTGGCTGCAGTCTTGGATTCACTGATCTTGATAGCAAAAGATCTTCTGAGGGGGCCTCATTGCACAGTGGTGCAGGGAGGGGATCTCATTTCGTGTCCCCTCGGCTGTAGGTGACTGACTATAGCTGCCCGTGATACCTGGGCAAACGTGGAGCGGGGAAAGGAGAAAAGAAATGACAGAGAGATTCTCCAGAAGGAAGAATGTTTGCAGAACTTCTTAAAATTCCACTTCATGATAATACCGTTATGTGCTTATTTGGCAATAAAGAAAATGGAAAACACAAAACAACATCTCTCTCCCCCGCCAAAACTAACTAAATAATGCTGCAGCATGAGCGATAAGGGAAGTCTAGGAGATAGAGAGACCTGAGATATTTTATGAATACTGTTAAATGTGTGAACTTGTACTGACCTTGGTGTAATAATCTCAGACAAATTGGAAATTTATCTTGTCAAGTGATGCTTTCAATAAGGTATAAAGCTCCCAATACTGGGGCTGCCTCTGTGAGGACCGCCTCAGGCGGTGCCTCATCCTGTCGAATCACCCCGCGTTTTGACGTTAGTGCTTGTGTGGGGCTGTTCTCAGGGTTGTTGCGTGTGCTTAAGTTACTTTGCTCAATGGGACCTACAGCAGCGTGAAAATATGAAGAGAGAAAAGAGGAAGAAATTCATTAGAAAGGAGACAACAATCACAGAAACAAAAGCTAGGGGGGAAAAAATGGATTGTAGTATATTACCCCTTTCACTATTCGAATATATTGCTGTTCCGTTGCTAGAAAATGGCCCTTTTCACTATAGCAGCACCTCTATCTTCACAGCTTCGTGTTTCAAGCTGTCAAAATGTAATAGGCCTTACTAAACTGCTACTGGTGGATGAGAGATGATGCTTAAAAACCAGAACAAAATAGAGCAAACAGAAAATGGATATTCCTCTCTCACAGACACAATGTTAAGAGTAAAGCAAAAGCCAAACCAACTTAAAATAGCAGAGGTTATGAACAACGCTGTAAGGTAGGCCGAGCTACCCCAAGCCTGGGATGCCCTCGTCAGGCCGCCTAACTTGCATATGCCCACACTTGGACAGGGGGTTGTTTGCTGATTCAGATTTGTCCTTAATTTGTTACAACATTCCGTGCAATTTCCTTTTAAATCTTACCCCAGATATTTTGCTGTTCTTCAAGTTATGCAAAACCCCAAACTGTTGGAAGAAAGACAACAAGCCCTAAGAAGACGGCTGTACAGGACACCAGCCTACTAAGTCAGACCAATATCCCGTCCAGCCTGACTCTGGCAGTGGCAAAAAAGTGGTGTTACTTAGAGAGCAAAGGTAGTACCTGCAGTCATCCCCAAGGGACATCACTTCTGGCTCTTCTCTATCCCAGACAGAAACTATTAAGTCTTAACCTTTTGTTTCCTATCTCTTAGCCAGCTTTCAACTCATAAAATGACCTTTCCTACAGTCAAAGACTTTGAGCGTGGCAGCTTTGTTTCTGTCAAAGCTTTTGGTGTGGAATCTTCTCAAACTCTTCTGAAAAATCCAAATACTTTATGTCCACTGAATCCTCTTTATCTGTACATGTTTCTACATGCTCATAAAATGTTGGGAGGTTACCGAGACAGTGTTGTCCTTCACAAAATCCATCCTGACTCTAGAGCTGCTCTTTATTATAGATTCTTCCCTTTTACCAGAGATGATAGTCAGTCACCAGTTTATAGTTTCCAGAAACCTCATGCAGATCTAGAGACAGGAAAAACTGCTCAAAACCATTCTTTTTCATTTATTTATTATTTTTTTCAGGAAAGATTTAACAGATATTGAAAGGTTTGCCAACAGTGTTTCCATGTGTTGCACGCAAGTCTCTCCAAGCACTCCTACATCTGAAGTGAAAAGAAAAGAGGAAAAAAGGAGGGGGGACAGGGAAAAAAAAAATTCTCTCTAATACCCTCTGAACGTTCCCCCATTTTTAATACAGGGCTTATGGAAAAACGAAAAGTGACATCTCTAGTACAAGAGCAGTGGAGCTACTGTGTTTGTTGTCATTAAGGTTTAAATTCATAAATACTATAATTATAGCGAGCAGTAAGCGATATGAGCAGGAAGCATATCCACTTGTTCAAATCCTGCAGTGTTTGCCTATGTGGCAAACCCTGAGAATTCTAATTTAAGGCTTTGAGTCACCTCTAAGATAGGGAAGTAGAGTTGTTTGTTATAGAGGGAGGCACAATACTGTAATTACTTTTTATGCCAGTGTCAGCATCTTTAATAAGTATCTGCACTCTCCTCAGCATGTGTACTAAACCTTGGTGCAGTCAGTGTAGAATAAAATTGGCACTTCTTTGTCCTGCTTTGTCCTTTCCGTTAAAGTGGTACAGCTAAAACTGAGATAAAGATGCTATTTTCTAACTAATGAATAGAAAAGATGCTTATTTTATTTATTTGCAACATTATTGCATACTTAACACTGGGCCCATCAGATTCAAATTTTGTTTTTTTGTAGAGTGCTCATCTAATATCTGTGCATGGTAGGGGAAATATAACCTTGGGCATAATGTTTTTCTGTTCTTCTGATACTTGGTAAAATCCTGTCTGTTCTACAGGCGTTGAATTCCCTTTTCCTTTCAAACTATATAAATGAATAACATAATAAATTAAACTCAGAATAACTATTCCTAACTTCAATCTCAGAATTTGTTGCTTCCATTTCAACCTGTCGAATCACTTATGTCACCCTAATCTTGTCTCCTTATTCCTGTTTCCCCTTTTAATTTAACCTTTTCAGAAAAATCTCATGTCCTTTTAAGTCTTGCTCTCTCTCGGGTCTTAGGCTGTCACAACTCTAGCAGCGTTACAACCTCAACAGCCATGGTAGTTAGTGGATGGCAAAACCAGTAGCAGTTAATTTGAAGGAGTTTCTGAATAAGTGATCAGATACATTCACACTGTGATCATTTAGTTTCTCCTTTCCTGAGTCCAGGCCATAGGTCATCCTTAACTTTCCACCTGTAATGAAACATAACGTTTTAGAAAATAGCCAGTCTTGGTTTTTAAATTGCCAACAGAAACCTACGTAACCTGTTCTAATTACTTCCCCTCACAGTTAGAAATGTGCACCTGATTAAAAGGCTGAGTTTGCCTAACTTCATTTTCCAGCCATAGGATCTTGTTATACTGCCAGCTGCTAGGTTGAAAGCCCATTATCAATACCATTATCAATTTAATTGATCTTTTGCTGCTGCTTCACAATTAAGCTCTTAACTGGCAATTCTAACTATGCTGTAAAGTCATGTGAAACATTACTCACTGCAGCCAGTCAGTTGGGGCATGACTCTCCCCCAACATTTACTTGGGAAACTGGATGTGCAAAAAGTGCAACTAGAATGAGAATGGACAAGTCTGGTCTGCCAGTGAGTAACTCCTACGGTATTCATGCTTCGCACAAGTATAAATGACTAAGTGAAATACATGCAGTGGAAAATCAGATCCACTGACATTTTTTTGTCTAGATACTGGGAAGCATGAATTCAGTTCTGAACAGTTGTCGTCTTTGACCATATTCCTGACTCCTTTTTATTTGCTATTAACAAATATTCGTGTTAATGTCTTATTGTTCCCAAGGATGTTTGGGGAATAGCTACTTTCCCTATAGAGACATGTATTTGCATGCAAATAAGTATTTCTGCAATGACAAGATTATTCAGTCCTTGTATTTTTCCATTTTAAAGCGCTTCAACCAACCAATCAGGGAACAGAAACAAACGCTAACTATTAGATGACCATTGACATGCCCCGAATAGAGGGTGGCAAACAACCAAATCCACAAAATGTTTCAGGATTTTTTGGCTATCTGTCAAGTAGGTCTAAATAATAAGCATTTTCACAGAAATAAATCTTCGTTTGCTGAGCAGAACTCAGTACAGAACTTGTTTACTATGAGTAATTTCCTCAGTTGTTCAAAAAGACAAAATTATTTATATCCACTTCGGATACTGGAAGAATGCTATTAACCATCAAAAGCTGGCCTTTAGAACAGTCTTGGCTTTCAAATTTTGCTGCTTGCTTGCTTTCCGTGCTCCTGAAGTGTGCAATCTTATCTCTTTAGGTCGTCGCTTTCATTCACTGATGTGCTGGAAGTTGAGCAAGTAACAGTGCTTGGATGGATAGAACACATTCTCAGTACCTCTGTTAAAATATTAGGACTGCTGGTCAGGAGTGCTCAGACTTGTTCAGGAATTTTCAGTTCACAGATGAAAGTACGAACTATGTGATATCGGTGCACATGGTGACATCTTTGATGGGTACAATAAAGTCTGCTACGCTTGTGAGTAGCTGCAGGAATATATTTACAGCTCGGTGACTGAATTTGCAAATCTGTTTCTCTTTCCATTTACAGCATGAAAAGTGGTGAAATATTTGTTTCTGTTTTAAGAAGTCAATGGTCTGATAAACATCTTTTTCCTTTCAAGTGGGAACAGATAGAGCAGGAGTTGTTCCCTAAATATCTATTTTAGAGAACCCTGAATTGCATCTGATTAGCTTTTTATCAAATTAATAGGAGGCCATCCTTTGTGAAGTAGACAAGTTTGTAGCCTCGTAAAATGTGGGGATGAGATATTTCTCTAATTTGCCCTTTAGCTCTTCTTTCATGGAAATCTGTTTTTCACTGCCTGGAGATTTTAAATATTTCCCAGAACTATTTTAGAAACTGGACAGACCTCATTGTCTTCCTCTTGAATTTTCTACTCTGAAACTAGCTCTGGTGATGAACAAATGTACTTTGTATGCTCTTGGCACTGCCAGTAACAGCCTCAAACTTGAAATTAATTTTTAAACACCAGGCTTCTGTGACCGCTGCACTGCTATTAAGCTCTCTGGCACAATCTTTACTTTTACTCAGTTACAGTTGATGATAGCTTTCCTCCACCCGCTNNCCCCCGCTTTTTTTTTTAAGCTCTATTTTATGGTGCATGTTACCTTTCCCCCTAAATTAATATTTAACTCAACCTATATTGGAAAATAAAAACCCGGGCATATTAAAGGTGCATACGCCTGGTCAAGTCAGAGATTTCACTTTATCTGCAAATAATAGAATTTCAGTTCGGCTCAGCTGTTTACACCTTGGTGGAAAAACACTATATCGACAATTTTCTGTTCCTTTCAGTGACTGTCGTACTGTAAAAAAGGTTGCAGCATCAGCAGCCCCAGCAATCCAAAACCTTTTAAAGGAAATACTTGAAGAAGCAAAGCCAGCTGTCCCTCACAAAGTTTGCCTCTTGGCTGTCTGAAGGAGAGAGAATAAACTGGAACATCCATTGCCAGCCTGGCCATCCTAGTCATCTTCTAAAATAATCCTTGGGATCATGGCTATCTATCTCAATTGTCATCAAAATACAGGTGAACACTTCTGATACGAACTAGAACAGGGATGAAGCTGATGATGAAGCTCAGATGGGAAGCATACACTTCAAACGTACATCTCTCCATCCCTCTGGGATCAGTGATGAATAGGGTTCACAGTATCTGAGAATCAGGTTTAAAATTTGTTTTGCATCTTAAACTCATTGTGTCTGAAATAATCTAACACTTCCCTTATGATTCCAGAGGGCAGAAGCCTAATGCTTATAGCAAGCAAAGTAATCATGCAAATAATTCTATCTTTTTTTTTTTTTTTAAGTGTGGCGTTATTTCAACTGCTACAAATTATGCCACTAGACTGAACGAACATGATGGAACTGACGATTTAAATATGAACCCGAGCTGATTAAACTGCATGTTTATGTGGAAAGAGCAGGTGCTATCAGTAACACATTGAACTTAAATCAGTGTTCTCCATCCTTTGTGGTAACATAGCCCAACAAGGACTGTGCTGTTACTAAAAATATTCATCTCTCTCAGACTTCTTGATTTTAACTTTTTAAAATTTCCTGTGGCTGCAAGGGTGTTCTCTGTAAGTCATGGCTTGCCTTGAAAGTCTAAAACACAATGCTCATTTCTATTTAGTGTAAATATGGAGAAAAAACCTCCTTGCAACTTGGAATACTAAGGGATGAATGAAATTCTGTCCCCACTGAAATCAACAGCTGTTCTGCTTCTGAGAGTAGTCTAGGTCAGATTTCATCTTGTCAATGAAAACAGAGGATGCTTTCTTTGACTTCACTAGACTCCAAAAATTAAGAAAGTTATGTACAAAAATCCTCTCTGGTTTGATATTGGAGTTTAGCATTAGTTTGGATGAGATTATTATTTTCAGAAAATAAACAAAACTGGAATCTGTAAGTGAAAATACAGAGCATATAACATAACTTTTAAAGAATTTTTGGAGATGTTGTTATGGGAGCTCAAATATTTCTATTTTGTTGTCTTCCTTCTGAATACTGGCCTTTAATTGCAGCAAATACTTTGCTACTAGTAAAGCAGGGTAATTACTATGTTATTATTATTATTGTTTCTGCTGGAGAGCAAGTAAACAACAGTATGACACTGTGTAGCAGCTGTGATATGCTCTAGATATTTCATATATATTCTAATTATTCTATAAGCACTTTTTTGAATACCAGTATACCAGGTAAAATACTCATCTGCTGTGATATTAAAATAAAGAGGTATCTTAGTTCTTTATTTCTGTACTGCCAGATGACCCTTCATTTTGTTTGTTTAAATTTCTTGCCCTTCTATAATGCGGGTTTTTTTTTCCATCTGATATGTAGCAACAACCTTCAAGAAGATTTTGCCTTTATGTTGCTGATATAGACTGTCAGATTCAATATTTTTTTTGAAGGAATTTATATGAAATATATATATGCTTATATATAGTAATAATAAAACTAGAAAAGCATCATTGACCTTACGGTATTGTATTGGTACTACTTTTAATGCTAAAGCAGGTTGAAGAGTTTTTGAGGCCAGCTTTTATGGTCTTGAATATTTTATTCCAACACCAACACTAAAGGAAGGTTTAGTTCACACACATCAATGGTTTTAATGCAGCAACCTTTTCAACTGGATCTAAGACACAAAAATTCTTTAGCTTGCTTGGGAGGCTTATTCAACACTGGGAACTTGAGCTCAGTTGAATCACAATGTGACAATGCAAAGCAGCCTACGAAAACTGAATTAAAAATATAAATAAAAAAAATCAGAGCTGAAGCCATTGTGGAAAGTTTGCCCTATATAGAAACAAAATGTTGAAATGGTGGAATAAGTTATTGTTCCATGAAGAATATCATAGTTCCCTCTTCCAATTTATTCTGAAATTTAATGAAAGATGAAAAATATTTAGCCTACTGTTTTCCTGGGATAAGACTAGAAGAATGCAATTGCGAACACCTAGGGTTCTTCCTTTGCACTGTCATTGATTTGGCAGGAGGTCACTCAGCCTCCTGAGTTTACGTGACTTGTGATCAGGGCATGAGGACTATTATATTTGAGAAGGAATTCATTATTCTGTGTGTGTTTACTTTTCTATCTTGCCTATCATTTAGTGATGATTACAGTACCTTCCAAGCATTGAATACTTCCTTAAAAACATGCGTGTCATAACAATATTTAAGTCTTTATTTCCAGCCGTAAAGCCACTTTTTAATAGATTAATCCACAGGACGCGGATTAACTGGGCTGGAGGGCTGCAGAAAGAGTATGGCTCACCAAGAGGCCAGGAGAGGGACTACTTGCTCTAATGAATACACAGTTATTACTGAAGTTGTGAAGTATTCTCTGTAGCCACCTTTTTGACGCTTGCTTCCCTTGTTGCAGAAGGAGGGTTTAGTGTATAACACTGTATTTCATAGTGATGAAAGTACCAGAACTGTAGGTTCCACTAAATGGCTGACAGGCAAAGGGGGAAATGGTCACAGTGAAAGGTACACCCCGTTGGATAACACCAATGTGTCTGCTCCCAGAGATAACACCTGAAAAGAAGAGACAGTGTATATTGTTTCATAAAAGACTCAGTCATCTGGCAAACATCAGCTGCATCTGTGACTTCTTGGTGAGGACTATACATTCCTTATTTCACCATGTGTAAAGGTGGTGTACAAGGAACCCGTGTACATAATTTGAAACTTGAGAAAGGACCTGAGGTTGAGATCGATGCAACAGAATAAGATGAGAGAATACATCTGGAAACAGAATTTAGAAGCTCTTGGAAAGAAGTATGAAGACCATGATTACTACAATAGCAATTTCTAAAATTTTCCTTACATAGGACAATGGAGGAGATAGCATGGCAGGGCTCCGAAATCAGAGCAGACACTTCCTATTCCCCACTCGTAGATCCCCCCCTCCTCAAACTAAACATTTCCTGTAGTGTCTGAGAAAGAAAAAAGTTATCCTGAGCAAAAAGCCTATCCATTTTCTTCCCACTGGCATAAGTTAATGGCTTTAAAGAGTAGAATTTATTGGAATGTTGTAACACAGATTTTGTTTGGTTGTGTGTTTATGCCCAGAAACTAAGACTTCACTATAGATCATGTAAGTTGTATTGAGTTACTGAAAACAAAATACTTTTTTTCAATTAAAAACTGCATGTTTTTACTTAATGCATGTCACTCTGAGAAAACTTCTGCTATGTAATTTGTTCCGTTGTATCAAAATAGCATAGTTAGATGATACTAAATATCAGTGGTAAAAAGACTTGTCAAGCGTGTGATGACAAAACCAAGATATCTGAGTATAAAAGAATGCCCCCTGAGGATTGCATTAAATTGTATTTGTTGTAAAATGAGATTGTGAACTGCAGTTCCTTGGTCCAGCAAATCATACAGTATATTCCTCCTATATAGCTGGTATGGGAAAAGTATTAATTGTAGTAAGTTTGTCAGTTAATGGAAAAACTTGTCTGAAGCACAGATGCACAGAAACACTGATGCACAGATGACATGCACAAATGAACTCTTTCTAATTTTATGTGTCTAACAGTTATAGCACAAATAACAATGTATACGAAAATACTCATGTTCTTGTTATAAAGCAATCTCTCTGCAAAAGAGAAGGAAATAATTTCTTCTGTTCTCATGTTGGGTTTTTTTTTAATGTTTTTTTTTATTCTCCATTTTAAATTTAAATTCATTGTACTTAAAGTATTGTACCATAATGAATGGTTCATTGTTTTGAGATTCTGACTCTGGTTTTGTATTTTTTTCGACAAATGTTTTCTTACTAAATTTATGCAAAAAATCCCAAACCGATCCTCAAACAATCGCTGATGGCCTTCATTTGCTGAAACATGGCAAGCAGGATTTAAGGTCGACTCATCCCAAACTATACCATTGTGGTTGTTTTATTACTTTTACATCTTTCCTTCTCTTAAGAGCTAATAATGAGCCCCATTTATTGTTGGCCGTTTGTATAAAGTGTGATTTTTCTAGTGTAAGCGGTTATGAACTGAAACGTAAACTTCTCCTTTCTAGTCTGCAAAGGAAATTTGCTGTGGGTAAATGCTTTGTTTATATCAAATACCAGCCAGTTGCTAGATTTTTACTTCCTAATAATAACTGGGACAGCAGTGCTCCTGGCGTGACCAACTATAGCTGTCGAGTACTCTTTTGAAAGAAATGGTCATATTTCTTAGCCATGGAAAACTATAATATAAGGTCAAGGGGGTTTTGAAAGGTTGTGGATGCTGTTTCACTAAGCTACAAAGAGCTGATAAAGCAGAGTGTTGGTCTAGCAGAAATGCTTCCCAGAGGGAAGTGTTAATCAGACTATCCTTGGCAGGTAGAAGGGCAGTGGAGAGAATGCTTGGAGGAGGATGTCTCCTTGGAACGGTAACATCGTAAAACCTTCTGGTTTTAAAGTTTTAAGTATGAAAGCAACTAGCCTTTTTTTGTAGAAAGCACTTTGAAATATGTATCTTTTAATAGAGATTTGTAGAGTGTTAGATGTATTTATTAAGAAAATCATATAGAATTTAATCTTGTATCCATGCCATAGAATTCTGTTCTTACCATCTGTCGAGCAGCAATAGATTCTGGGCTCTTGCAAGTCAGTTTTTGGTTGGAAGAATCTGGATATTTTCTTAATCTGCCTTGCTGTATTGATGTTCCCACTTCTGAAAAGAAGGAATACAAAATACGCAGGCAACCCTACTTTTCAGGAATCTCAGCCAGAACACTAAAATCTGCTTCATAGAAAGCAGCGGTACCTCCAAAACTGGCTGGAGTATAGAGGAAAAAGCAGACAGCATTTTTTTTTATATTTCAAAACTGTCCTTTTAAAGTAGTTAATACTTCATTTAGACAAGGATGCTATACTGTTTTCTAAAAAAAACCAAGACTGCATGACTGAACTTCCCACTGGAAGAGAATATTTGTAGGAAAATGTTAGAAAACCTATTGAAAAACTTTCCTTAACACCATCTTATTAACAAAATTTCAGTTAGAAGAAAACAAGATTTGGGTTTTTTTAGTTTTCAAATGCATCTGTATTTTTTAGAAAACCTAATTTATCTGTGGATTAGGCCACCTGCTCTGCAGTTTTGATACTTCCAGTAGTAGACTTACGTGTTTTTTCACTTTCAGTTCAAAGTTTGGGTCCTGGCTTTATGGATTCTCAGTTATGACTTTTATGCTTTGCCGTCAATGCTATGCTACCTAATTGCATATGAGGGCAGTGATTCAATACTGCTCATCAGTCTGAGCAGGATACTGTTTACATTCTTTGGATAATAAATGATCCAAGGAGAGTAAGACGTGTTTATACATAGACTTATACAGTGATTTGTATATATATCGCTAGTCCTGTGGTGAAGAAGTGATTAACTTCATCTTCAACGAAATGAATAAACTGTGTTGTCATATAGGAAGTGAAACTCCTACCCACAATATCAGGCAGGAAAAAATCCCAGTAACGATTAGCCTGAAAACTACAGGTAGAATAATTTGGATATTATTCCTTCCCTCGTATACCATCCAGGAATGCACTTTAGTTAGCCATATCCCAGCACTTTGAAAGAAGGGTATAAAATTTAAATATAAATCCTTTTTCTTTTCCTTCTAGTTCAGTTAATCCTGCCTACAAACCTTAAAACACAGCTCGTGCCTGGAAGAATTTGCAGTCCTTTTGTGCTGATTCACAGGCAAGATCGGGGCTTAAGAAGAAGAAATGTGAGCGCAACCATATAGATAATTGCTTACTAGAAGTAATGTGCGTGCTTATTTTTAGATAATGGAATCTTACTAAAATATTAATATTATAATACTAATATAATATTAATTAAAGTTAGTATAATATTGTGTTATACGTAAGCACTCCTTAAACTTAAAGGCTTTCACAGTATTACGCCAAGATGCCATTTTATCAGTATAAATAACCTTCATTTTCTTTTCCATTGGCTGCATATGTTACATTTAGCAGCATTAATGAGAAGTCTGTCTTAAACCTATATAAAACTGGTATTTGCAAACATCATGCACTGCATACTGTTCCTAATACAAAAAGACATTAGTAAGAGGAAAAAAAAATACAAAACAAATAAAAAAAACCCACCAAACAATATTTGGCTTAATCCTATTAAACCAGACTTGCTTTAGACTTATTCCTTATATGCAGAAAGCATACCAGACAAAAGAGCAGGGAAATGCAGCTTCAGTAAACGCGACCCTTTGGCAAAAGCATTGGCCACTGGGTGTCGCTATTGATCCATGCAGTTTTACACAAAATTCTTTCTTTGGCAGTACAAATGTTTCTCGTCCCATGAACAGCAGGTGACTCTCAACTGTTTGAACATCCCTACAGAGAATAAGAGCGTCTGATTATGGAAAACGATTTTTTTCTCCCCCTCCCCCCCTCCTTCCTCTGGTGAGAGCTCTCTGTCTTCCCCACCTTTGCTGTTAGTTAACGTCACTGAAGACGTATGCAAGAATGGAAAACTGGAACTGAGTAAAACTGGGATTACTAGGTGTTTTGTGTCGAGGTTGAATGGATGGTGATCTGGGGAATTTCAAATCTTAAGTCAAAGCTAAAAAAGAAAAAGCTAAAAACGCAAAAGTTTTTTATATATTATACCTGATGATAACGGTGTTGGCTAAATTCTGTGGTATTGCAAAGACATGCCCTGTTTTTACCAGACTCTTTTTCTGCTGCTGTTTGGAGTGTGGCATACACACACAGCAGAGGAAACTGAGAGCAGTGAAGTTGCCCATTTATGGAATAACACTGAATATGTAAAGTACTATGTAAAAATGGAGAAACATACTCTTCCTTTTTGCCTGGAAGGAACAATTCAAGCAAGTGATACCCTTGCCTCTTTTGCACCTAGTTATCTGCCACCTTGATCAGATCAAAAAGGGACTAAAACCGTGTGTGAAGAGAGGGCTGATTTTTATGAAATAATTGTTAAATACTTTAAGAATATGAAAGGACATATCTCAGAAACCTGCATACATCAACTCTTCGAACAGGCAATTCATTTCTACATGTCCTATTCCTTTCAGCACTATGATGTGCACTAAACCGGACAACGCAATGGGGCTAGTTCGTGAGCTCTTAGATTTCTTTTGCAGCATACTTACTGCTAAGAAGAAATAATAATACAACTGACGTTTTTCCAGTCTAATAGAACTCTTCTTCCTTTCCCTTTTCCTATTCCCCAGCTCCATCCCAGGTTTGTACATCATCTTATTGCTTTACATTCTGTGTCGTTTTTTTAAAGACGTGGAAGCCCAAACAATACAATTAAAAATGTGATTTTAAAAACAAAAACCTTTATTTCTTTTTCTTTCTTTCATTCTTTTGCTTTTTCTCTCTTTCTCTCTTTTTCTTCGTTAATTTCTTGAAGCACCAGAGGATTGGAGCACTCTATATTCTCTACAAATACGAATCCACCATCTTAATATGAATAATAATAGGTAGAATTTTACAAGAGAGTATGAGCTGTTATGAAGCTAAGACTGACCATTTCTATACGGTGCATTGTTTTGTGAGATATTTTTCAGAGAAATATTCCTACAAAGTGACATACCCATGCAAATGTCACTCTGTGCCTTCACTCTGAAGGTTTGTCGGTTTCAGGACTGTTACTTAAAGGAAGGCTGTGGGTAGAGTATCTCCAAGTGGAATTTCTAAACTATAACTAGGGTGTAGTCAATGTGTTCTTTCAATTCAAAAATTGCCTTCAGTGTTTTATTGGAGATCCGTCATTAGTTTTGTTTTCATTGGTGTTTTTTTGTGTCTTTAGCATGTTTTGAAAAATATAAAGGTATTTGTGAGGTGTCAAAAAGACCATGTACTTATTTTTATGTATACAGCGTAGTTTCT
The DNA here is from genome assembly GCA_013398915.1 of Dromas ardeola. NCBI lineage: Eukaryota > Metazoa > Chordata > Aves > Charadriiformes > Dromadidae > Dromas > Dromas ardeola. Next base: position 36,171 of record VYZM01005812.1, on the reverse strand, counting down.
TCTACTTAGACGAATCAAATATCTACTCTTTGAAAATGCACTGTTTAATATAAGGGCCACCAGTAAACAACAGAAGTAAATAAGAAAATATTTTTCAAGCAGCATATTTGTTTAGCAGTCTTTCAAAAGAAGACTAATTTACTGGTGAGAGAGTTCAAAGAGGTAAGAATATGAAAAATAAAAACCCCTGAAGCTAAACTGTGAATATAGGAATGAATTTTCGTCACAGAAAAAGACCGAAATAATACAGTGGTTAGAAATCAGTACCAATGGGCTAAAAGAGAGGTGAATATGAACTGATAACTTTTACTGAAATTATCACTTTTACAACTTGCCTGTGACTGGGGAGGTTTTTTGGGAAATATTAGAAAGAAATATTAAAGCTAGATAATTTGATAACTGCTGATAGATGAAAAAAGCCATAAATATATTTATGATAATGCAATGCTCAAAAAAAAAAAAAAAAGAAGCTCACATCTCCAGGAAAAAGTGTTGATTTCTGAGTTGGTTACGATTTAACAGAAGTGTAGTGCTGCTGCTGAAACCTGAAGCAATATGAAATACATGTTTCTGAAGTTACAGATCTTAGAAAACAATATGGTATCACTATTTCGCTTGCTGCTACCTCCATTTCTTAATTTGCTTTGTCATTTTGTTTTGGAAAAGGGAGACCAAATAGAAATGTGAAATAATATCTAAAGAAGGAAAAGTTATTATACAGTGAAGTTACTGTTTGGGGAATTCCAAGTCCTCTGCCATAACTTTCTTGAGAGAACTGGAACAGCTGCAAAATTGACAAGGTGCTTCAGTGATGAGGGTAATATACACACTGGTGTGTCCTTTCAGATAAGAAACTTTGTGGAGTAATGGACAACAGACAGCCAGTAAGATGTAGTTTCATCTTTTAGTTATATGTTGCACAATATAAACAAAGCAGAAAATATAACCCATAAAGTGATTTTCCTGCAGAATATAGTAATTCATAATTTCTACACAGTTTCCCAATATTCTTTGGCTGAAGATAAAAAGTAGATTTAACCCACTATAGATTTGGGAAAAATTAACAGAGAGAGATTAACTTACTTTCTGAAAATAATTTTTAAAAAAAATCAAATCTGAATTTTAATATCAAATTCTTTTATTGACCAAATTATTGAGCATCATTGGCTTGTTCTTAGCTTGCCATATACATTTATGAGTGTGGGGATAACAGAAACGTTGTCACTGGTTATTAAAATTACAGAAGATACATAAGATTTTGGATGAAGTATAAAATAATAATCCTCCATCTTAAAATATGAGATCAGAGAAAAATCTACTTGCATAATATGTTTGCATATTAGATTGTGTATCATAGATTTTTATATTATTTTCTAAATAACTTGTCTTCACATCTGCCAGGACAACAAGTTAATAAGAGCTGCAACGGTAATTCCTGTGTAGTGACAGGACAGGACAGAAACCAAAGCAGTGGATTGATTAATCCAGGCCATGAACTCCAAATGACAACCTGTCATTGTTGCTTTTATGGCAGATGAAGTTGCTAAGCCACTATCCATCATATTTGAAAAGTCGTGGCAGACTGGTGAAGTTCCCACTGACTGGAAAAAGGGAAAAATAATGCCCATTTTTAAAAAGGAAAAAAAAGGAATAACTGTGAAAGTACAGGCTGGTCAGTCTCACCCCTGTGCCTGGCAAGATCATGGAGCAGATCCTCCTGAAAACTATGCTAAGGCACATGGAAAAGAGAGGGGTTACTGGTGACAGCTGACACAGCTTCACTAAGGGCAAATCATGCCTGAGAAATTTGGTGGCTTTCTATGATGGGGTGACAGGATTGGTGGATAATGGACTTGTGCAGAGCCAATTAATTTATATTAAAATAACGTCCTGCCCAACATCGTCGTCTCTAAAATGGAGAGACATGGTTTTGATGGGTGGTCCACTCGGTGGATAAGGAATTGTCTGGATGGTTGCACTCAAAGAGTTGCTGTCAATGGCTCAACGTCCGGTGGACCACTGGTGGAGCCCAGTGACGTGTGGTGTCTCTCAGGGGTCCATATTGGGACCAGTATTATTTAACATTTCTGTCAGGGACATTGGCAGTGGGATTGAGTGCACCCTCAGCAAGTTTGTGGATGACACCAAGCTGAGTGGTGTAGTTGATACTCTAGCAGAAAGGGATGCCATCCAGAGGGACCTGGACAGGTTAGAGAGGTGGGCCTGTGCAAACCTCATGAAGTTCAACTCATGCAAGGTCTTGCACCTAGGTTAGAGCAATCCCAAACATGGATACAGGCTGGGTGATGAGTGGATTGAGAGCAGCCCTGTGGAGAAGGACTTGGGGGTATTGGTGGATGGAAAACTGAATATGAGATGGTGATATGTGCTCACAGCCCAGAAAGCCAACCACATCCTGGGCTGCATCAAAAGAAGTGTGGCCAGCAGGTCGAGGGAGGCGATTCTCCCCCTTTATTCCGCTCTGGTGAGACCCCACCTGGAGTACTGTGATCAGCTCTGGAGTGCCTGCACAAGAAGGGCATGGACCTGTTGGAACGGGTCCAGCGGAGGGCCATGAAGATGATCAGAGGGCTGGAGCACCTCTGCTATGAGGACAGGCTGAGAGAGTTGGGGTTGTTCAGCCTGGAGAAGAGAAGGCTCTGGAAAGACCTTATAGAAGTCTTCCAGTACCTAAAGGGGGCCTACAGGAAAGCTGGGGAGGGACTCTTTATCAGGGACTGTAGTGATAGGACAAGGAGTAACGGTTTCAAACTGAAAGAGGGGAGATTTAGATCAGATATTAGGAAGATTCTTTACTGTGAGGGTGATGACACTGAAACAGGTTTCCCAGAGAGGTGGTGGATGCCCCATCCCTGGAAGTGTTCAAGGCCAGGCTGGATGGGGCTTTGAGCAGCCTGGTCTAGTGGGAGGTGTCCCCTCCCATGGCAGGGGGCTGGAACTAAATGAGCTTTAAAGCTCCCTTCCAACACAAACCATTCTATGATTCTATGTTTCTTATCTTAGGTCTAAGAAATGAAACCGCCTGTAAAATGAGCAAAAAGTTGTTTTATTCTCCTTGGAAACTTCAAATATTAGAGAGACAGCAGATAGCTAGAAATACGATTCCTATTTCATATGAACTTAATTTACTGGGGTTTGGACTGTATGAATTAGAATTTGGCAATGAGATTTTAAGATTTTAACTACTTCATGGTTTCTTGGTTTATGCTCTATGTACATATACAAGGTCTTAGGAAAGACATTAAATTGATTAAGCTGTTGGAAATAGGAAAAAAACAACCTTAATGCTAAAAATTTACCAAAATTGCAAAGTAGATTGTCCTCTTCAAATATACCTTTTGGTTATCCTGTTTTCAATGTGAAAATTATTATTTTTCCTCCCTACTTGTATTGCAATATAAGGTCTAAAATACAGGAAAATATATTAAGCAAACAAAAAAAGAAACAAAAAAAAAAGATATAAACTTTCAAACCCTTGAAGTTGGTAACTGGAAACATGTTCTGTCTGAACACCTACAGATTATTCAGATGGTGGAAGAAATTAGATTTAAAATTATGCAAGAATTTAGTATTTTACCATTGCAACTAGATCAATATCGGGGTGGTGGGGGAAAAGGCTTTGGGATAAGAAAATGCTACAGTTTCAATCTGAGCAGTCCTAGAAGCTATCTGTTAATGAAAAATAAAATCTATACCAATCCTGATATGAACGAAAGGAGGTTTCATAGAATGTGAGAAAATAACTCACATGTAAACACAAGTTGGAAACATTTTTTTTTCTCACTGTTAATAGAAGAAAAATTACTGTATTTCTGCAATTGTCAACAATTGCAGAACAATTGTCAAATTACTAACTAGGTTAGAAAATTTTCAATATTTTCTTTCTCCCACTGGAAAATAAGTTTGATAAGACTGTGCTATTCTCTGTGCTTTTGTTGTTTATTATGCACAGATATGGATTTTCTGATTGGGAAGAAGAGGTGCACATGGAACAAATAGCTGGACAATTGTAGCACTGCTGCTCTCTTTATTTTCTCTTTAAAATCCAGCCCAAATAAGAGTAAATGTTCTGCTCTTATCTGCTTTGCTATTAGTAATAAACCATCTCAATAATTTTTCTGCATGTGTCTTCTTAAAACATGCCAGTATTAGTAATACAATTGACACATAGCAACATAAAATTTGTATGAATCTTTTATTGGTCCTTGTGAATTGTATAAAATTGCTATTAAACAGTAACAGTACAGAGATAATGTTAGTTGCAATGAGGACCCATAGGCCTGCAATGGAAAGCCTCATTGATTTTTAGATTGTTTTGTTGTCTCCAATGATATTAAAATCTTTGCTAACAAATGAGTATCGATATGTCAGGAAAAGTTTAAAATGTGCTATGATCCTTGAAGAAGTTGGATGAGAAACAAGGCAGTTTCTCAACAGTGTGCTCTCTCTCTCTGATGCTGAAATAATTTCTAAATCAAGGAAAATGACATGAGATCTTGCAGAAGATCCATCCATTCACTTTAGACATATTAGGCTTGTTTTATGAATTTGGTTGTGTATTTGGTCGACTGCTTCTTTCTGTTCTGTTGGTGTAAAGTCTGTTTTCTCCTTACTCTTTGTCCTAAATAAATAATTTAAGCAATATTCATTGTTCCATGTTGCGACTCTAACTCAAGATTTCTCCGGTGAAAACAAGTATATTGCATTTGAGTGTAGGACAACTGCACGATGTCACTTCAAAATAGATTTGCTAGTTAGACCTCTAAGAGGTAATGCCCGAAGGATGTAGAAGGGATGGGAGGTCAGTCTGGATACTGCCACACGTAGAAATTTCAACTGCTCTGTTAATTTAGAACTGTTCCGTAAGATTTTTTTTTTCCTGACCAGGAGAAGAATTACATTTTTAATGTTTCACATTAAAAGGAGCATCCAATCTTCTATAGGATTTCAGTTTATTAGGGAGTCAGCATTGGTACTAATTCCAGATTCTCTCTCACTCATATATAAAGATTTTTCTTTAACTCTAAGGAAAATGGATGAAGGCTCAAAGCATGAGGGTTCTTAGACCACTGGTCAAATTGAAAGTTGGAATTATTATTCCACAAGAGAGGTTGTTCTACAAACCTCCCCTTCTTAAAAATCTCCAAACTGATAATTTCCTCAGTCCAAAATCTAATTCTACTTTCAAAAAAACTGCCAGAAACCCTTCCCTTACCTTAGGCAGTAAAACTTTCAAAGTAGCTATTCAAAATATTAGTATAAAACACCTATTGAACTGAACTGTCCAAAACTCAACAACTATTGACATATCGCAGTCCATCTTTCTCAACAAGTCCAAGCAAATGCTTAAAGTATCAAATTACCTCAACCCGAAATTAAAGTTTAACTGGGGAAATAAAAATGAGACACTTTTTTCCTGAATTCTGAAACATGGCAATGCTCTCGCTTTAGAAAATGGCTCTGTCACTACCCTGTAGTAATCACCAGGGTTTTCTGCAGTTAATGTGGGAACAATAATTAATAAGGGAACACCTTAGTTTACCCATAACTCATTTATTCACATGCAGTAACAGCCAATGACTAGACAAGACATTTTCCATTTGAACTATATCAACAATGCTTAGATATGCTTCTGTCAGATAAGTATTTATAATTTAATCACTGGGACCTTATTTCAATATTTCTCTTGGGACTAAAACTCCCACTTTTCTGAAATCTAAGTGCTTCATTCTTCCATGGGCTTCTCTTCAGCCTATCAGCCTAAATTATCTTTGCATTTAGGCCAATGCTTAGTCATTTTGAAAATCCCTTTTGAAGGCAACTTCATTCCACCTGATCGATCCAGCTTTATGACAAAGGACCAGCTTCAAACACTGTATTTAGCCTTCTTCAGTTGTACACATGGCCACTGAAACAAGGAGAAGCATTAAACATTATTATACTTTGATGCAGAGAAAGTGTTTAACTCCATTGAACGGTCCTGCATTTTCTTCCTGCTTTAAAAAGGTTCTGGTTTGGAGTGAATAAGATTAAATGGATAAAGCTCCTCTATATTTGAAAGCATAGTTTAGATCAGCTATGCTTTTTCTAACAAAACCAGTTACCTTATTTTGCTTCAGCTGCTATAGAATTTCTTTCTGAGTATCTGTCAGAACAAAAGATTCAAAGGGCTTCAGTTTGCTGATACTGCCAACTGTACTTTTCTACAAACTGATAATCCACTCAGCCGCTACCCCAGCAAACTCTGACCTTTCGCAGATGCACGTAATTGATCGGTAGAACAATTTGTTAACTGATGCAACACACAAAACCCACTTCTTGTCTGCTTTCCTCCTAAATTAAACAAAAGTTGTAGGTAGGATATATTAAAAGTAATATTGTCAATAGGTAGCTATGCTGCCTGAGGTTTCTTTGCAAAAACTGTATCATTAGAGAGCACATTCTGACACTGTCACTTTTTGCAGTGTTCCTCTTAAGTCTTTGTATACCTAAAAATGAGGCTGTGGGGTATGGGCAGAGAGGAGAATTTTGTCTAACATGGAGGGAGTGGTAAAGAATGTGGAGGATGAAAAGAAGTGATGAACGAGAGGAGAAAAGGGAAAGGGCAGAAAGATCAACAAAAAGAAAAAACAATTTTAAAGCATTATGCTACCTGAATATCACTGTCATAGAAGCTCGAAATGAAACAGAAAGCAACCGTTGTTTATGCTAGCAGAGGCCACAGCAGCAATGAGGAAAGCTCAAGCGTTTTGGCGGAAAAAAAACTTTCAACCATCTGGTGAAATCATGAAAACTGAAATGTCTTTGAGGACTATTGAGAAGTACTTTTTTTCTTTCCAAATCTGTGGGCAAAATTTTTGGTGACTGCCATCGTAATTTGCTGCTGTAACACCATAGATTGGCCAGGGGACAGGGCCATTAATCTTGTGCAGTGAAAAAAAAATATTTTTTTCTGGTGGCGGTGTGAGTCATTATTTTTTCTTTTTCACAACATTAATGGTAATTTTTTTTTTTTCTGAAGGAGCTGGCAACAACTTTTGCCGTATAAGGATAAAACAAAGTTAGAAAAAATAAACTCTTGAAATAAACAATCTCCTCATGAGTTAAAACTGCAATTTATTTAAAATTTAATGAAATGTTTTTTTAATGTATTTGTTTTATTTTGTCACAGCAGCAAGGGTATACATAATTTATATCTTGTTTATAAGCCTAACAAATGTGTTTTCCAGAGATAAGGGGTCTGTTTCTAATACCAGTTATTCATTGCATAGCAGAAGTTTCCTAAAAGGTTTATGAACATTACTTATGATTATTTGTTGATGCTGCTGCTTTTTTTTTAATTGTAACCCCTGCCTTGCATGCCAGAAATCCTAATGCTTATTCACTTCACTTGATGATCGGCAAAGATCAGCTTCCCTTCAGATAATTTCGTAGACCAGCAGGGAATTCACTGGCCTGTAGATGTACAACTATGTTAATTGAGAAACTCTAATACTTAATTACTCTTTACAGATATTTAGGTATCAAAAACCTGGGTACTTGTCACCGAATTTACCTTGACATTTTTAGCTTTGTATCCCAGTAGTTTGCAATCTAATCTAACATATTACAAATCCAAATGCCAAAAGACTTATCAAATTGAACTATATGGACTATTCTGGCTAGGTTTTCTAAAGGGTTTAATTTCCCCTTAAGCATTGTAATAAAGTGCCATATTTTAAGGAGAACCGGCATTCAGAACTGAGTTGTGGCCAATGCACATACTAGTGCTCGTTGTACAGATTAAACTGGGTAAATCGTGGATGAAATCTTGGCCCCACTGAATTCAGCGGCAAAAATACTCTTGATTTCTGTGAAGTCAGGATTTCACTCAGCAGAACAGAAGCATTTTTAAGAACTCTGCTTGAAGTTCAGTCTCTGCCTCTTATGGGGAGAAAGAAGTTGATGATTATTACAGTGTTATTGTCCTTTTTTCTTTCGTTCTCTGCTCAGCAGTGAAATAACACTCACTGGTGGCAAAATAGGTTTTAGAATTATCGCTCAGGGAGATGAATGGAGGACTTGCGTACTTCACTCCTAGATCTACTTTTGTTGCCGCCTGAACTGTCAGCTCTCACAGGCACCACAGTGTGCATTTCCTTTCGCAGTGTTTTCTTCACCACAATAGATTCCTAAGTGTAGATTTTTCTTCCAAACGAGAGCTTATACTGCAGCTACATGGACAGGATCTGATTTACCACACTGCTGGGAGTTAAGTTGAAGTGACCCCAGCTTGCAAGATGCCCTCTTGGTAATCTGCAAAATTAAACCTCTAAAGAGCCAAGTGGCCTTGAGAACAGATACGAAGTTTGACTGTGTTCGCTCTTATCTTTCAGGTTTCTGTGTACAGAGCTGGTTTAGCGGTCTGCCTCCTGGTCCCTGATGATTAAAACCAAGCCTCTGTGTATGCCTCCAGGTGATTTTTCCTTGAACAGAGCTGATACCATTATAACAAGTTATGCTTTGTGGCTGAGAGAGTGGGGTATTGGATTTGGACCCAGAAGGGGAGAAAAAAGTTATTTTTCCTCTTCTGTCACTGAACTCCTTTGTGTACTTGGGCAAATTAGTTCACCTCAATAATTTCCCCAACGTGCAGAAAGGGACTGATGCTTCTTTATAAAAAGAACTGCTGGATCATAGGTTACCTCATGTAGGGCTGTGACAGAATGTGTCCTGGCTGAAACACTGAAGCATATAGGAGGAGAAGTGACAGTTCTTGGAGACACTGGTAACAGAGGAGACGTAGAGGTAGCAGTTCTTGTCAATGGCTCTGCAGATAACCTTGAGAAAGTCACACATTCTCTTTGCATTTTAGTTTCCAGAAGCATTCTTCTATTAAACAATGGTGTTCTGAGGACAAATTAATTAACTTTTGTGAGGTGTTCATCTACAACAGAGATTGAAAGTAGATTTCTCTTTTGCTTTCACAAAGCAGAGGTACTTCATGGGAGAATATAGCCTATGGAGTAAGGTGCAGTCCACATGAGAAGCAGGGCAAGGATTCCCTTGTCATCGTCACTCTCTTACAGAGTGGTCCACAATATGCTAAAGTTCCTTCAGAAACTATAGATGGAAATTAACTGTCCCAGTAAATATGAAGCTACTATCTAGGGTAGAAGAACACTTGTCCAGTCCTTTGGTTTTAAAATAGTCGTGAGTTACATAAAGATCTGATTTACGTGAGAAATGGGCAGCTATTTAGATATTTTAAAAACAGTAAATAATGAAAATTCAAGGAAATAATGGAAATGTATAAATAATGGATCTCAAAGATTAGCTAGGGATCTAATATTTACGTGATGTAATTATATTTTTGAGCCAATCACCAAAATTTATGACGTGTTAGTTTTTTCATTTAAGAGGATAAATTCATGATGCAAACCTGTACATATACAGTGAAAGTGTACACATTTGTGGTTTTCTGTACACAACAGCAGAAATGTTTTTGCTTAAAATTTCAAATGCCTTTTATCTAGCCAGGCCACTGGTTCACAAGCTTGGTTTGCTTGTCTCTACCATTCACTGAACATCAGTTTCTTTGTGTTTCTGCTAGTTTTCACCTTTCGTGCTATTGTAAAATTGCAATCCGGTTAATTGCCCACCTAGGGTCTAAGTATTAATATGTATCTATTAAGGCATTATTAAAGTGCTAGGAAACCCACCACCCATGTGTGCACAGGATCTAGGTTGGTTGTCCCTATGGCCTGCTAGTGCATGAAAGACTCTGGACCTCACGAGCTGTGTTTTCTATATGTATGGCTTGTAGGTTGCTCTAATTAAAAACACAGGATAGTACCTGGGTAAAGCCTGCCTCCAGGTCAGGGGGTGGATGGGTTACTAGCACATATCATTTTTTTTTAATGTATTCAGCCTCCATGAGCCAGTGATCCCTCTCCAGTATGCTCCAGAGCATGGGTGACACACACATCTCAATGCGTGGTGGTGCACTAACAGTGTTTATGATGGGTGAATTTGGACTTGAGAACAGACCTGGACAGCCGTTTAAATGGGGATTTAGACTAACCTCCTCCTGTCACAAATCCCATCGCTTGGATGCTAGTGCTGCAGCAAAAAATTGAGTGCGTGCAGGGAGGCTGTTTGTCAGCAGAAGAGGAGGACTTGTGCCAGGTTACCTTCTGCTCTGGGAGCTGGTCAGAGCTGTGGTGCCTGTAGACACCCCCTTCTTGTCCAGGCAGCTCTGATGATGCCACACGGGACCAAGGCCATGGGTACGGCAGCAGAGCTGCGTGCGTGGTGCCGGCTGTCAGCGCTGGCTCACCCCTCGCACGTTTACCTTTTTTTCAGTTATCGCTGCACGAAGGGACACCTCACCACTCCCTTATTTAACCGAGGAGGACCGTCATGTTGAAAAGCTTCTGTAAATACCGTAACAACACAGAAAAGAAATACTTCATGGCTGCAATAGTGTGATATAAAAGTATGATTTACCCATTTATTTTCCCAGAGGGTTCGTGAGAAAAAGTTGTGTGGCTGCAGCAGTTTTTCAAATGACTTTTGATTTAATAAGAGTAAATTACTGATGTTTGGTTAAAAGGATTTTAAAAAGCAATAGAGGATTTTAGATGTTCTGTTAATTTTTCCGTAGTATTACGGTCACCATCATAAATCTCCTGTTAAGACTTCCTGTGCTTTCTCCTGGCTGCAGGAGGTTGCTTAGCAACCTCCTTGGTTTAGTCATGTGATAGAAGTACTAGGTTGCCAAAGAAGTTCACATTAAAATTATAAAAAAAAGAGGGAGGGGGTACTTGTCACTTAGAGAATGTGCTTTTCAGAATGACCGTCTAGGGGAAAAGAAAACTAGATATGAATAACCTGAAAATTTGTTTTTAATTTGCTCAGATACTTGAGGTGCAAACATTCAATGAACCCCAAATTCCAAGCAATTAGTTTTGAATTTTTTACAGACAAATCCACTCCAGACTTCCAGTGTTCAGAAAAACACTCCACTGGTTGCGCTACAGTGCAATCCCCCTTGACAACACGATAAAATTGTATGTCTCTGCAAAGAGAATTAATGGCATTATGACATTTACTGAACACATAAAGTACTTAAACACATCAGAAAATATGTGACTTTGTAAAGGACTTCAATTTTTAAAGGTCAAACTGTCTTCAAAGTAGAAAGATTTTTGAAAGCCTATTTGGATTCCTAATACAAAACTTAGTACAATCACTATCTGTTTTTTTAAAAAAGTTCTTTTTTCTTCAGAGTTGGTGCAGCCTCCATGACATAAGTTTTGAGCCAGCGTTACTGCTTGACAGAAGTAATCCCACAGAATTTCAGCCAGTAAGGGTATAATAGGGTAAGTTTTGGTTTTCCAAGCTCATATCAGATGAAGAATTCTTGACGCTTTTTTCTTTTCACTATGTTAAATAGTTAATTTATTTTTTTTCACAGAAAGTTAAATTCACATGTTTACGAAGAATGTGGTTAAAAATTCTCATGTTAGTGTAGGTAATGATGTTTTAGTGTAGACAGAGACAGAGAAAGGAAAACGTATTAACATAAAAGTTCTGACTCAAACTTCTTCCGCTGAAAAACCTGAATTCTAATTGGGATTTTGAGGAAGAGGATTATATTTACATTTGAAGTGGTTCAAACGTAGCTTCAGAAGTCAGATTCATACTAAAGATTTATAGAACTATTGTTTTTCTTTTTGTACTATATTTTGGCCCTCTACTACCACATTGTGACTTCTTCCTGTTTTGGAGAAAATTCCTTCCCTATTTGGAGATATCAACAAAATAAAAAAGACTCTGATGGGCATGTGGATTTGCTATTGGAGGTAAATAAACTTTTAAAATGAAAATTCATGTTGCCTGGCTGGTGCCTCCATTACCTAGTACAATTTCATTGTTAATTTAGAGATATTATCTTATTCTCTTCTGTTTCCTAACCCCACTCACCGAGCTGTTCATCAGTGCCTCTGGCTTGTGCTGATACCTCTTCTGTTAGATGCAGACTGCGATCATTGCCATGCTCTGCCTGGTGGGAATATTTTTGCTTTCCTTGCCTTCATTACTCTCAGTTGTTCAGTCAGTTCCCTTTGTCCTTGGTTCTGCCACCTCTCTGTTGGAACAAGGATATATTTTCCTGGCTGGGGAAAGGGTGTGAATCACTGTCCGAACCAGTGCCTTGCACCTGCCTGCTGAGCCTACTCCGAATTTCCAGATAGATATGTATTTTCCAGATACATATAGTCTCTTTTTTTAAAAATTTAACATTAGGAGCTCCTTTTGCAAAAAATCTAATCTCTGAAATCTGTGAGAGGCAACTCCGATAAACAGGAAGACAGCGTGAACATTGACAACCGGGTTTTATAAACATATGCATTAATTTGTTATTTGAAGCAAAGAGGACTAGTTACAAGGCAGGAGTATCCCAGCAGAGTTATGAAACACTGTTTTCTTTTTGCTTTTCATGGTTGAGAATAACAGTCCACTTAGAAGAACAGGGTTCAAGACAATTGACAAAAAAGGTATGTACAAAGACCTCTCTGAGTTGCTCTGCAGGATCAAAAATGATGATAACTGAAGATAGGAAATCCCCTGACTTCTCATTTCTTTCTCATACTTTAAATAGGCAAGGTATGGCATGATTACCTGTGATTTAGGAACACTGCGAAATATATATATATATATTTTTCTTATAAGCTTTATGACACCTGAGATTCAACAAATGCATTTTCTTTAGTTAGCGTAATACTGATGAATGGAGTAAGAATGGCATAATATTATTTATTTGCCAGTGGGTGAATTTTAGTGGTCTGCAGAACATGCAAAGCTTTTATTAAGACTGCCTAAAGCTATAATGTGGATTTCTACCTATTAGTTCCCCTTTATCCTTCACATAAACATTCAGGAGAACTGAATGAGTGTTTAAAAGGCCAGGACTTACTTGTTGCCTCACAATCCAATGAAGATGTACCTGTGAGGAAATTACGTGAGAGCAGAACCAGCTTTTCAATTTATGAAGTTAAAGAAAGCTTTGTCAGAACAGTGTGGAATTTCATAACACTCCATTGAATATATTGGAAGGGGCTGGAGGGGAGGAAGAGCATATACATCACTGACATACTTCATCACTTCACACACAGACATCACATTCAATTAAGTATAGAGCTCTCTGTCAACAAACTTGACACATACATCTAGGGAATGTCACCAACCCCCCAAAATCAATATTCAAGTTATGATGGACTGACAGCTTACCAGCTGAGTGAGTGTCCCCTGATTTTACCTATTCTTGCTTCAGAACAGTGCAAAGTCCTTGTAGCGTGAACAAACAAACTTAATTAACTATGGGGTACGGTTGAATACAAAACAAGAGTCAACAATTCATACAGCATTAAAAAAACCCCTGCTTTCAGGGATTCAGATCATCGGGAAATTAAAATATAATGCTGTTAAAGAATCTGAAAATATAAATTCTCAATATCCTAGGAAGATAAAGTTGCATTTTTATATAATTTATGCAGATGAATACAACTTTGCATGTAGAATTAAATCACTATAGACCTCGTGAAGAGTTTACCAGTTTTGCCATGTTATTATCATTTTTCTTTTTCCAGTATATAAGAACATAAAGGCAGTATAACCATAGCAGAAAAAAACAATGGGGTAGCTAGTTTGAAAATTGCATCTTTGGCAATGGCCAATGTTATATGAATGCGATGAAGGTTAAACATCCTACCTCTGAAACACTACTGTCTATACGTGTAGCTCAATAGATGTACAATATATCTATAAAAGGAGGAGAACCTATGACTCAACATTTTTAATGTTAATTCTACCCCTGTTTTAGAATGTTTTAGGGGATGACAGCCTTATTATGCTCAGGACTCTTCATGCTATGTGAGTAGTCTAATGGAAGGATGTACGTAGAATAGAATAAACTGGCTTCTAAAAATTTAATATTTTTTGGTGAATATAAACTCCAAAATGAGTTTGTGCTTATGGATCCTAATTTTGGCAACTTGGTCCTACTTCAAAATACACATCAGTAATAGCAATTATTTTGATCTGACAATTCTAAAAACGCAGTATTGGGTATTTCTGCTGTTGTACAACTGACCCATTTAACATGAGCTTTGGTATTTAAATACAGTTTCAAAGTGTTCATGGGTGATGCACAAAAAAACACAAGAGCATCCTTATGCAGCAGCACAAAAAGGTCTGATGTGTGTTATTTATCATCGTTACACTACAAATGGCTCAGGTGTAACACCTACTGCCTTAAAAATACTACTTTGTAAAAGGGCTATTCACAAAATCACTGAATGGTTGAGGCTGGAAGGGACCTCTTGAGATCATTTAGTCTAAACCCCCTACTCAAACTAAAGCCAGTTGCCCAGAAACATGTCCAGATGGCTTTCAAATATCTTCACAGATGGACACTTCACAACTTCTCTGGGCAACCTGTTCCAGCATTTGACTACCCTCACAGTAGAAGAGTGTTGTGTTCAGATTGATTTTTGTATTCTTCAGTTTATGCTGTCAGTGGGCACTACTGAAAGAGTCCGACTCATTCTTCTTCGTTCCCTCCCATCAGATTTTTGTACATATTGATAAGAACCCCCTGAGCCTTCTCTTCTCCAGGCTGAACTGTCCCAGGTCTATAAGCCTTTTTTCATAGGAGAGATGCTCCAGTCCTTTAACCATCTTAGTGGCCCTTTTTTGGACTATCTCCAGTATGTCCATGTCCCTCTCATACTGGGGAGCCCGGAACTGGACACAGCACTCCAGGTGTGGACTCACCAGTGCTAAGAAAGGGGGAAGTATCACCTCCCTTGACTTACTGGCAACGCTCTGCCCAATGCAGCTCGGGAGGCAGTTGGCCTGCTTTGCTGAGAGGGTACAGTGCTGGCTCATGGTCAGTTTTTTTTCCACTAGGATCACCAGATCCTTCTCAGCAAAGCTCCTTTCCAGCTGGTCAGCAGTTAGAAACCAGTGTGTACTGATCCCCATACCCCCACCGCCATCCCCCCTGTGCCACTTGGGGTGGGAAAGGAGTCCAGGGTGAAGCTGAGCCTAGGAAAGGATGAAGGAAAGGTGCTGTTTTAATATTTGCCTTTGTTTTCCACTGTCTGAATCAGTAATTAAATATCTATTTCAATTGGCAGTAAATTAAATTAGTTTTCCCAAAGTCGAGTCTGTTTTGCCAGTGATGGCAATGGGAAGTAATCTCTCTGTCTTTGTCTTGAACCATGAACTTTCTTGTTCCTCTTCTTTCTGCTTTCTCCCCCTGTGCTGCTGGGGCTGGGGGTGAGGGAAATGAACAATAAAGGGGGAGGGGAGTGTTTGGTTGCTAGCCAAGGCTAAACCACCACTGTTTCCTCCCCATATCATATCATCTGCAAATTTGCTGAGGGTACAGTGTCCCATAACCCAGGTCATTAATGAGGAACTTGAACAGTATTAGCCCCAATATCAGCCCCTCAGTTATGCCACTATTGGTCTGCCTTCAACTGGACTTTGTGCCACTGGTTAAAAGCCTCTGGGCTCAGCCATTCAGCCAGTTTTCAATCACTTCACTGTACACTCAGGCAACCTGTACTTCATCAGCTTGTCTAAGAGAATGTTATGGGAGACAGTGTTAAAAGCCTTACTAAAGTCAAAGTAAATAACATCCACTATTCTTTCATTCAGCAAATTAAGCACCTCATTGTCTGTTCAAAGACAATCAAGAGTGACCCCCACAATGTCATCAGACAGCTCCCTCAGCACTTATGGGTGCAACCTCTGAAACCTCCTGAGTATATTTATGTACATCCAGTTTGTTTAAGTGCTCCCTGACCGGTTCTCCTCTGCCAAGTGTAGGTCTTCCTTGTACCAGACTTTTCCTTGGGTTTCAGGGATCTGGGATTTCTGAAGGTCGGTCTTATCACTGAAGACCGAGGTAAAGAAGAGAAGGCATTGAGTACCTTGGCCTTTTCCATTTTATTTGTCAGCAGTTCCCTTACTCCATTCAGCAGCAGGGTGTTTTCCCTTGAGTCCCTTTTGCTGTTATGTACTTGCAGAATCCTTTCCTATTGCCCTTCATATCCCTTGCCAAATTCTACTCCAGGTCACAAGGTAGAGCTCCAGCTGCTCTCTCACAGGAAGTGAAGCACTCCCTCCTCACCTTCCTGGCCTGTCCTTCCTAAAAAAAACCTATACGTCCAGCCATGCATCCATCACAGCGCTCCAATCATGTGAATTATCCCACCATGACTCCCTAATCCCAGTGAGGTCATAGCCCAGTAACTGTACAGACTTCTAAGTCCTGTTTTTCTTCTAGTTCCATGTTATGTGCATTACTGAAGAGGCCCTTCAGAGAGGCACCCAAGCATGCCGATTCCCCAGTACAGGCTGGAGAGCATTCTCCGTAAGGCTGTTTCGCATGCATTTCCATCTCTACATGCCTACACTTGAGGTGATTCCACTTCATCTCCATTTTGTTGATTACTCTGTCCTTTCTGTTTCCACTGCCCCAGGCTCTTGGCTTGCCTACTCCATCCACAACTACCTTACTTGTTTGTTGAGGAACTAATCCCTTGTCCATCACTACTATAGGTATCCTACAGTGATTCCAGACAGAATTTTAGACTGAGAAAGAAAGGTGATACTCAGAGATGATAATATTGGGTTTCTGATCAGGCATCCACTTTAAACCCATTAGAACGAAGCAAAACCTAGTGGGTATACAAAAGTGCAAAGCACACAGGAGCAATAAAGCGAAATGAAGTGACAATTTCTTGATGTACCAGCATTTGGTTATCAAGAAATATTTTAAATACTGTTTTTCTACAATATGGCATGTAGAATAATTTATTATCCTCTTTTGTATTTTAGTCATTGTAATTTCTTGTAACTGTTTGCCATAAACTGACTCATCTTTATTTTTCACCTTTCTTCATGTTCTAAGTAGAATTTGCTATTGCTTATTGCTACACTGTTGAACTGAGACTGCAGCTTCTTTCATTAATGCATCCTATAGCCTCTGTTGTTTACATGGACTCACGATGAAAATCAAAATGGCTATATGTGTGTACAAGATGATATACAGAAAATACCTGTATTCATTTTCTAATGCAGATTTTAAAGAGAAAATAGCACAAAGAAACATCTGCTTTCCATAAGTATTCCGCCCTTTAATAAACTGACATTTGTTCCATTTGTCACCTACAAAGGAATAAAACCTGTATTTGATTGTCTTCAGGAAAGTCTTTAAAAGAAAATATTTTCTTGTACTGTTCTAGGATACTGCCAATTTAGCAGCCAGAAGAAGTTTTATGGTCTGAAAAGATGCAAGCATATTTACTAGAGAGACTTCAGGAACACAAATCTGCAAACATTTTGTACTCACTTAGCTTAGAAGGAACACAATGTACTCTAACAAACAAAGCTTTTAAAATGTTCACTGAACACAGCTCCTTTAAATTTTCAATAAGGTTGCTGCTCCAATATAATATTCAAACAAGTAGAATAAGTCAGATTTACTGAGTGTTATTTTAAATTGAGAGCAAAGAGGGGAGATTTTTTTTGTTATTCTGAAGTTAAAGACAGGTACACAAAATAACCTTTCAAGGTCAAACAGCAAGTGAATTGCTGAACTGGGCACAAAGTCTGCATTTCCTCTGTGTAGTCTTGTATATCATCTAATAAATCACAGTGAACTTTTCCCCAAAGCTGAGCTCATTAGTTTAGAATTATTAGTACTGTACCTTTTACTAATAAAAATCTACTTCACTTTTGGGTCAAGATGTGAAGGTTGACATTGCAACAGAAGTTTATTCCAGACCGCTCGATCAGGATGAAAAATCAGATGAAGTTCTTTAACCAACTCAGAAGTCTCTGGCTCTTATTGGGGGGGGGCTGTGCTCTCCCTGGTGTCTTTGGAAGGGCAATGCAGCAAGACACAAGGAACCCTGAAGATTTCTGGAGGATGTCAGGAATAACTTCTCGACACAGGTACTGGATAGGCTAAGGGGTGATACGCAAATGGATCTGCTATTCACAGACAGGAAAGAACGGACCAGGGATAGAATAACTGATGGTGGCATTGGCTGTAGTGACCGTGAAATAGTGGAGTTAAAGATTCTGAGGTGAATGAAGAAAACAAGTGGCAGAGAACTGACTCTGAAATTTAGGAGAGCAACTTTCAGATTACTCATGGAACTTCTGTTCCCTTTTCTCTTCCCCTTCCACTTCCCCTAGAACTGGCTCCACACCTTGAGTGGATGTAGCTGGAATTACATGGTAGGAGTGAGGCTGGAATGCTGATAACTGAGACTAGTAAACCAGAGAATCTGAGGCTGCACAGGGTCCTTTGCAGATGGTTGCTTTTCAACATCTTCTTCCTCTGGTACTCTGTTTAGTTTAATCTCATTTGATGGTTTCATCTGAAGAAATGTAGATCGTCTATATTTGATTTATTTTTTGAGATTCTGTTTATAATGGAGACTTCTATAGACACCCTAAAGCGCAGTTCATTTGACTAATACAGGCCAGACACTTCATGCCTTAAATGTGCCTATTCTCAACATTAACTAAAGGAAGGCTAATATAATAAGCTTAGAATACAGATATCTAATATTATGTGAGATAAATCCCATGATTATAACATAAAATTTAGCTGGGCTTGGGCAATTTTTTTAGAGTCTCTCTGAATGGTACTGTTTTTACACTCAAACATTCTTGTAATAAATACTGTGTTTAACCTCTGATGATAGATTATGGGAAGCCAAACTCCCAGCACCTCCTGAGGCTGCTCCTTTGTAACAATGCATATTGTGCCTAGTATTTTTTTGCTGCAAACCAATCTCAGCCATGCTTTATTAGGACCATGTTTCTTCTCATACCAAAGCATCCTTGTAGAAAGTGGTAACACATCATTTCTTACCATACAGATGTAGACAGCGGTGACCTAGGAAATTAATATGAACCCAATCATGGCATAAGGGAGAGTTAGCAAATACAAATTAGTCTTGCCTAAACCCAAAAGTAGAACCAAATAGCATCACACCTACATCAGATGTGTCTCGTGTTCTGCTCTGTCTCCATTTATAGCTTGGCTGTTGAGAACTGTGTAGAACACATCTGGAACGTGTGATCACTGTTTTTTAACTTTTTTTAACTGGAACCTTCCTTTAGACTTGGAAAATATGTGTGTAGAGGCAAAACAACCTTTTTTTTCCATGCAGACCCACGTGAAGACTTTAATAATCAAAGGCAGGAATGGCTTTGATTATTAATGGCTCTCTATCCTGTAGTTGCAAATTTGCATAACAGCAGTGGTTGTATGGAAGTCTTGACACAAAAAAAGATCCATTCATTAACATTCAGAATACACCTGCACACTGCCTGAGTTAATTTTATTTTTTTCTCTAATGCTGCACCTGTACATACACTACTTTCTTCTTCACCAGTGGCTTTTTGGCATAATAGCAAAGCAATGGAAATGTTACCTTTGTTATAGAAAATAAGTGGACACTGTATATTTTGCCAAAGCCAGAAAATACTGGCCCTGTGGTAGGAGACAAGAAAAAAAAGAAGTACAACGTGGTGAAACAGTAGGTTCCAACTCATTGGCGCTCACTGTGTTATGTGCTTGAAAGGCTTTAGGAATACTGAAAAAAATAAACATAACCATGTTTGGGAAAATGAGAATAGGAACAGCTGATGTCCTTATCACCTCTCATTTAAATTCCCAGAGGCAGTACTGTTTAGTTCCTTGCCAATAATTTGTTTATTTCCAGACATTTTTATATTTGTCTTCTGCCCCCCCAAATGTAAATGTTTGTAAAGAAATATCATTGATGGATGGGGAATGGGTCCCACAGCAACGGGTTTTCAGTCCTTGCTCTTTCATCGTGTTTTGTTTAACTGGAGAAACCTGAATTCATCCTCCTGCTGTGAACAAATGTTTCTGCTCTTATTGCTTGAATTTTGGCAGTGATCTTATGAAACGGGAGATTGAGGTCAAATGCAGAAATGATGCGAGAGGCTCTTAGGCTCTCTTTAATGGTCTGGCTTAAAAGCAGTAACCTCTTATATCCGTTGCCAGTTGCTAAGCATGGAAGTTAGAACAAATAGCACTTCCTTAAATTTGAGTTCAGTTTCTGCAAATGCCTCATTTACATGCAGATTTAGCCATGAGGGTTACTGCAACATTTGCTATGTTTTGCACTTCTTCTGAACTGTGACTTCGCCATCTAAATGGGATGCCAAAAAAATTTCTTCCTTCATCTAAATGAAATCAGTAACTTCACTAGAAAGTGAGAGCATGTAGTGGTATAGAGAGAAAGAGACAGGATGTAAGATCATGTTACTGTAAAAATCCAGAGAGTAGCTGATGCGCTTGAGTCATATCTGGTAATATACTATGCATAGGCTACAAAAAAATTAATAGAATATGTGAGTAATATATAGAGGAGTGAGTGATATGTGTATGGGAGAAAAGTTTAAAGGGAGTCCGACTCATTTGGAGGCAATCATAAAACTCCTCCTGGCAGCAACACCAAACGTACAAAATGATATAGTTTATTTAATACAACATTAAATTAAAATCCCAGCTGGAGAAGGATGTGTCAGTTCTAATGTATTAAGCAAATTGTTGGGGTTTTTTTCCCAAGTAATAATAAAGTGACGATCCACTTGAGTCACAAATAACTTTATTTACATTTGGTCTTGGACAATGGCTTGACAGAACGGGGGACAGTAACTGATCAAGGTGCTCAGCTATATGCAGTGCTGGAAGCTTATGTTTGTCAGTTAAGCGCATTCTTCAGTTGCAGAGATCTCCAGCATCTGGAAAGAAAGCAGGCCACAAGCAGGGTGCCTGCACAGGTGGTGGGTTGTAGTTATAGAAGTAGATTATGTTGAGAGTGTCTCTATTACATAGTGCTGGTACAGGCTTGGTGGCGCAGCCTCGCTGGTGAAAGCAGTCCCAAAGTGAGGATTTCACTACAAAGCCACATGAGATTATGTAATCTAACAGGGATTCTTTGAGATTTGAGAAATCAGTGACTACGACTCCTGGCTATTCCAGCTTCATTTGAAACTATTAGGTAGGAACTAGCGTTGCCATTATTGGTGAAAGCAACATGAGAAAGATTGCTTACCAGGATAAACATAATTAAAGGATAAAAAAGTGGTTGTGCAGGAGCAAGGTTACGCTGTTTATGTCCTGCGTGATTGTTCAAGATGAAGTATGGATTCACCAAGTTGAAAGAATTTGGATTGTAAACAAACAAGCTTTATCTGTTTTATAGCTCATAAAAGAAGATGGCATTTGCAGGTTTGGCTTTCTGCTGGTTTTCTTGTAGAATTTTCTGGCTTGCTTATAAGAAATATATGCCCTTAAAATTATTTCCTTTCCCCTTCCAAGAGATTTGTGACATGACCAAAATAAAGCGCTTGGTTTGTATCACGTCTTTACAATGCACTTTTGCTAGCAGAGATTTTGGGAGTGATTCATCTCGCACTGGGCAGCAACTCCAAACAGGTGCCTAACTAGCAAGGAAGAAGGCTTCCACGTGTATGTGTATATCTAACAAGGCTGGTTTTAACATGAAAGCAGTCAAGGATATTCTGCCTGTGGCAAGGTCATGCAATGGCATTGAATTTCTTTTCTGTGATAAGGGAAGACATTTATTGGACATTAGAACAAGTGGATGAAAGGTAGGGGGATATTTTGACAGGCACTTTCAGGCCTATTAAGATTCCATGCCTGCAAAGATTTGCAATAGCTGGATGATACATCTAAAGAGTATCCATAGAGAAACTAAATCACTTACAGTCAACAGCGGCCAGGTCCCCAGAGTCAAAATATCAGGCAAGAATTTTTGGATCCTTGCATGTATTTTAGGTTTAAAGGCTGTTTAAAAAGGTACAGGATGGAAGCTGTCTTATAAAAGGGCAAAAAGCCTTACAAAAAGTGAAGGAAAATAGAGGAAGGAGAAGTTTAGGAAATATATATATTAGGGAAATGTAGAGAAACATGGTTAGGAGACAGGCAGGCTCCTTCTTGTAATACATTGAAGGAAGGTTAATATATTACACACAGGAGGGTAATAAGTCATGGTATAATACCAGGAATGAACTCGACCCAGGCAGAGCACAGGCTTGTTAAGCATTGTTTATTTCTAAAATCACTGTTATGTTGGATTCATAAAAGCGAACTAAGACTATTTCTCTTGCTGTGCAGAGGCTTGTCTTGTGGTATCAGCAGTCTCTTCGACACTAAAGAAGAATTCTGACAAGTACCCTTTATCTCTACAGGGTGCATGAAGAGAGTAGATTTGAGGAAAGGGAAGAAGGGATGTCATGACTTTTCTCATGCCTCCGTTGTCATGATCACATTATAAAGCTGCTGAGTATGAGATTACTAAGTGAACTTTCATTATTACTTTCTCCTTCTTAAGGCAGAGTAGGAATTTGGCCACCATTTGTTCGTGTTCCTCTTCTGTCGGGTGTGACATATTAAAGGCACTAATACAAAAATGAAATTGTTTTTGTCAGATATTTTTACAATTGTATTTGTGGAGTTGTTTGGTTGCTGTCTACAGATGAAGTACAGCAGAGGCTTTGCTCCTCTTTATAACTAGTGATAGTCTGAATTGTGTTAGTCTGAATGCTGCAGGGCTGCCTGGGCTACTAAGCAGAGCAAAATACTGCTAAATCTGGTCGGGAAGGGTAAAATAAATGGGTTATGTATTTTTTGACTTATAGGCTGCAAGTGTGTACACAGGCCTAAATACAAGCAATGAACTCATAGTAAAGTCTTTTTACAGCAACTTTCTGTGTAACCTGTGACATCTCACTGTGTATCTGGATTACTTTTATCTCACTATTTTGAAATTTGCTTAGAAATAAGGAAAGGAAGACATAAGCAAATTTGGTGGAATGTTTGTAACAGGATTCATAAAGTGGTCTAATTGCAATGGTGCTATTTTAGATAAAATTTCCAAAATGAAGCACTTTGAACCTCCTACAGAATGTGTGAATAGAGAGGTAACTGATTAAGACTGGGATCAAAACCAGTCTTCATAAGGTGGAAGAAAAAAATAGGTTGTCTAATAGTGGCCAATAGAAAAAAAATGAGACTACATCTGGGTCTGTCTTCTCCAAAGTTCAGACATTTTCTAGAGTCAGGATTGACTCCATTGCCTTTTCTCACCAAGCAAACAAACAAAATTCCAAAACACAGGCAGGAAATAATTATTTTGAGCTTATTGCTAATGCTTGGGTAACTTATCTGGCAGGAAACAGGACTGGGTTTCTAGAATCTGTTTGTGCATTTCAAAAGAAGTCCTTTGTAGTTTGATTTACTTTGTCTTCCAAGAAACCGCTCTAGACATTCAGTTACTCTTCTTCTCAGTCTCTTCTCTACCAATGAATTCTGCATTCTTTTATGTGTAATAGAAGGGATTGAGATTATTTTCGTCTTCCTTTCCAGAAACAACCTATTGCTTTGTTGCTGAGGCTGGGGTTTCAGATTTGATCTTCCTTGTGAAAGCAATTGTATCTGGGTCTATCGCAACATACACGATACTACAAAGCATAGGACTATGGAAGAAGGAACATAGACCACACTGCCAGGACGCTTTCAGAGAAAATAACAGTTTCTATCACTTTTTAGGAATTTCTTTTCAAGATATCATGAACTGGTAGGCACGCTTTGAGAGCCTTTGCTAGGTTACTTTCCTCAGGATTCAGCTGGAGGATTGTTTAACTTCAGGATGACAGTGTTTTCTTCTATCAATAATGAAATGGTTCTACATATATACACACAGAAGCAGAGTTTCAGGCAGCTTCAAGAAAAAAGTTGAGCAGTATGTGCTGTTAAGCTGCAGCTTAGTTAGATATCAGTCAATGAGAAATGGATCATGATTCTGATCTGAAATCTTTTGTCATGGTCATAATTGCTATTATTTTTCTGATTATGAGAGAAAATATTACCCACCACTTTGTCTCCTGCAATTTTATTTTTTCAGGATCTCTCCATTTTGGGGAGTTTCTCCCCTTTGACAATTCTAGTGTTAGTTCAGGTAAACACAGCTAAAGTAAATTGTTTCATTATCATTCCTTAATGCTTATCCAATAATAATGAGATGCTGAATCCAGAAAGGTGTTGGCTTTCATAGCATTAAATACAAATGGTCAAGTCTTCTTCGTTACTATTGGGCCTGCTGCAAATGTTACCCAAGAGCAGGAGCTGGTCCTCTGAATCTAGCATTTAGAGATTGTGGGCTCCCCTTAAATGATATTGTACACCATTAAGTATTTCAGAATTATTTTTTTTTTACTGTTACCTTGTTTTGGAAGACTCTGATAGGCATAAAATTGCTGGATGTAGCAAATATTATGTATTTGGATAATTAATTTAGCTTAACTAATTAACAGTCTTGAGAATATATTACTAAAGCAAAGGGGATCTAAATGTCATACACTCACACTCCATAATAAGAAGAAAGTGACAAAGTGTGTTATCACAGTCAAGGTGTTTCTTGGACTTGCTTCAGGAAAACCAAGTTGGATTAAGTTCCTTTTGGTTACAAGGCAGTATTTTTAACGTCGTTTCTCAGGCAAAGAAAAGGTCAGTTAAGGGGGAGGGTACCTCACTGACAGGTTTCAGCAGGAGCTGGGTCTGATCCTGGAATCTGTAAGGTAACTATGACATTAATGGCTAGGAAAAGTGGGATTACTTTCCAAGGCTGAGAGATCTACCTTTTCTGTCTATTTTGGGTCTTGAAGATCCCTCATTAACGTGAGCTTTAAAAGCCATTTGTTCTTCTACGTAACAACAACTGCTAACATTTCACTTATCTGTCCTTTAATAGAAACAGAGAAATATGTCACACCCCTTAAAAAAAAAAAGAAAAACAAAAAAAAAGGGCAGGATGGGGGGAGATGGACAAACAAACCTACCAGAGTGGATTTTCCATTGGGAGATACTTTCAGTAAGGTATATATTACTGCATTTTTCCCATATATAGCCACTTCATTTTATTACATGTTGATCTGTGGTCTCTCGTAATACAAGATTAGAAATCTGTAGCAGAGTGGGAACGCTTTCTTTTATAATTGTATCTCTAGCAAAGGGTGTTTATCTCCAATGTAGGCTTCTAATCACTACCATACCTTAATTAATCTTTGAGTACTCACAATATTGGCAGGTCCAAGACTGCAATGGATTTACTATGTAAATATGCTGGCTTCTTCTCAGAAGACTGTGAACTAAGAAGCAATAGATGAGATTCCAAACAGGAAGGCACTAAGAGTAATTTGCCATCAAGATTGATCAAAATTGTCATTCAATATCTGAAATGCCTCATTCCATGTTAATATATTCTGAATTCTTAAAAGAATGTGACTTTTAACTGAATGTAATTGTTTACCCTCAAGTGGATCAAGCTGATCTAGCAAATGGAACATTGGTGCTTTTTATAGTACTCTTATTACACTGTAGCAGAAAAAATGCTAAAAAACATTTCATAAGCTAAAAAACCCTTAACAATTTTATCACATTTTGAAAGAACGTGCATAAGAAGTTTTTCAACTATTTTGGATACCATTATCTGGGCTTTCCACAAGGAATGCAGTAATTAAAGACCCATACCATTGTATCTTCAATATACAACAGCTGAACTAGAAAACTTTCAGAATCTTGAGTGAACTGTGATCATGGAAGACATGACACTATTATTAGTAATTATAGGTCTTTAATATCCTATGTTTTGGAGTAGGTTCAGCTCAGTTAGTAACTCTGTGGTACTGAAAAACAAGAATTTACACTTCCTCGGCAATTTTTTCTCCTTTCTAATGCTCACATGACAGTGTCAACATACACTGTCTGAAGCTAAGAAGCAGCTAACTATTCTAGTAGCTGGGCTCTTCCATGTTTATTCTTTGCAATGACTGTCCTCAAAAACACTAGTAGAATCCAGCAGGTAGTACCCCTGAATTTCTTGTAGGCATTGGTATGGTCTATTGCTAAGGTTTTCCTAACAGTACCACAGAAAAATCTGAGGTTTTTGTTAAATACTTGTGCTTGTTCTGCAGCATTCATACAAGAGTTAAAAATGCAACTAATTATATGCAACTAATGTGTTTAAATGAAAACATAAAGCCAGAAGTTATTGTCTATGATACTTCAGACAAATGCTGTGTAAGTTATTCTAGGTTTGTATGTTTCTCTCTGTCTTTTTTTTTTTT
>VYZM01005809.1:48736-111138 GCA_013398915.1 Dromas ardeola | reverse complement strand
AAGTGTACCTTGCCATCGAGTCTCATAAAACACATTCACTACTAACTTTGTTAAATCACTGTTTTGTATTAATAAATATTTCACTACTTCTCTCTTATGAGTGAAGTTAATCACTACGTGTGTGACAAGTTCTGAATTTTTTTTTCCCACCTGGACAAAGGAAGGAGGAAGATATGAAATTAAGCCATGCTTGCCACTGAGTGAGGCTGCCAGTAAATTGGGTAAACAGGGGTAGTGTTCACATGCTCTCAAGTAAGAGCAAGAGAAGACTACGTCATCTTTGGCAAAGATTGCTTTGTGTAGTCCTGTGCCTGGTAGAGGCCTGGCAATAGACAAGACTTCATTTCTTGGTGCATACTGTAGAACTAGACAGTCCTGGCACTTCTAGGACTCTGGGAGCATCCCATCCTTGGGAAACATGCTTGTTGCTAATAGTCCGGCACTCCACGGCTCTTGCACTTTGAATACAATATCAATTTTAAAAGCTTAAAACCACCGTCTTAGCCTGGCAGTGGTAGTACACGTCGGTGGGAAATAAAGGTGTCAGCATCAAGAAATGGTGCATTGAGGATACAGGACACAGACTGAGCAAACATAAGTTAAATTTAGGGCCTGTGCTGCTAAGCGTTCTGGTTAAAAAAGCTGGCACAGGACCCTGCAGAGCAGGGAAGGATATGTTTCTCAAGATCCTGTCTATCACTAGAATTAAGAGCTTCTCTTTGGTTTTGAATCCCCCCATGGCTGCTGAATTGAGCACTGACCATAGTAAAACCTTTAGCTGCCACTTAGCAGAACAAAGTCACTGTCGCTCATGTCTGCCTTCCTCACGAGGGGTTCAGACACAAGAAGGGCTCTGCAGCCCTTCTCTAAAGACAAAGCATTTCTCACGTCTATCAGTGCATTGAAAGCTTTCTCATTCACACTTATGTTAACATTCTTATCCTGGGAAGGTTAAAGTTCACCAGTTTCCCAAGAAGTTCTTCCATGGACTATTTTCGGCTTAAAATTTCAGAACAATTCTTCCATAGATGCAGCTGTTGAGCATTTGTGCCCTCACAAAGTGGAAGGGAATGTACTAAACTCCCCCACACGCTCCCTGCATTGAGTGTGAGTGTTATCTCATGTCTGCAACCCCCTTGCCAAGAGCCATCCAGTTGTATTACACAACAGGCAACGACACTGTGTACAACAATATAATTTGTCCTTTTGTCCAAGATTTTCCATTGCAAATATTGATCTGACCACCACCCAATGCTAGCTTGTTTAGACAGAGTCTGGAATTGAATAATCACAAAAATACTTAGTGAGCCAGAAGGATTTTCAGCTCCTGATGTTGAGGTGTTTTACAAACTGCCCATGATGCATGGGGAAACTGCATGGGAACATGAGGTATGACTTTGAAAAAGTCATACCTTTGCTTCATAAAGTCAGTCATTTTTTTATTAAAGGCTTTAGCCTAGGCTCTGTGAACAATCCAGATGTGTAATCCCACACTCTGGAAATTTCATCCAAGTTTACGCTAGAATTTCTTTAGCTGTACTTTGTGTCCGTTTACCCTGAGGCAGGGGCTGCAGCAAATGCCAGAATTTCAAAGTCAAAGAGAATTTAAGTCAAAGCATCACTGGTGCAGTTATAGTTCATTCAGTATTGCACCGATTAACACGCTGGCTACTTCTGCGTATTTCTGCCCTTGATTTGGGCAGCAAAACCGGGATTATATGTGCTGTTTTGTGTTTTCACATCTGTACAACACTGGTTCTTTTAGATCTAATAAGTAAAATTTCTTATGATTTCAAAGAACCTCTTACCTTGCCCCACCCCCAGATAGAGATACCCTCTCTATCCTTAAGAGGGCCTGTGGAAGCCCCTGGTTGTAAAATGGTACGTTCTAAGCCCAGTTCTGTTCACCCAGTGGTTTTGGAGGATTTTGTCTTTTCTCTTAGAAGTTTTGGAGATAGTGAGTCTGTTTTCTCACGATTTTGCTGGGAGGTCTTAGTGATTTCTATTAAGAGTTTTATACCTAAAAGTAAGATTTACTCTGTGCAGTCAGAATACGAGGACACTGTAAATCTGCCTTTTTGGCCCTTGTGTCAGACAGAAATACCGCAGCCACATGGCACACAGCAGTGGTAGGCTGCAAATCTGCTCTTAATGTTGCACCAAGCAGCTTTGTGCCAGATCAGGTGTCAGCTGTCCTTTAATAGCTGGTAGAAGGGCAGGATGAGCACTGTACCATGTGCACTAGCTAATTTGATGGAAATATGATTATCTGTCCTTTCTACAAACAGATCAAATATGCACTGTGCATGATCCAGGAGTGCACAAATCTGGAAATAACTATGGCTCTCAGCTTCCCTCATCCAAAATGTGAGCTAGCCACTGAAATTAGAGAATTGCTAACAAAGAATAGATAGTGGCTAACAGTGTGACTAAAAGTTCTTTGCCCTTTCAGTTGTTCAGCTTTCTCTCAGTAGATGGGGTATTGTCATTTTGTTAATAACCTAGTCACGGGCAGGATGCTCATTCCTGCTCCTCTTCCAAAATCTAGTTACTGCACACAAGTCTCCTTTCTCCCACAAAAAACAGTCCATCAGCCCTGCAGGCCCCTAGCAACCATTTACTTTTCAGAAGCCCAATGTGACCTAGCATCACAACTTTATCTTCTTCCTCTTCCTGGGGAGCAAAACCCCAGCTATTCTCTCTCCTTTCACCTCAGCTACAGTGAGCATGCCCAACGCATCACAGCTGCATTATAAAACCACCTGTGATGGGTACTGTTGTTAATTTAGGAAGCTGGTGAATGGTAGTGACTGATCCTAATGCTGGTTTTAGTTTTGTTTTGTAACAGCCAGCTCTGCTTTACTTCAGAGGCTTTGCCACTTAGTTGTGCCCATAACCCCATGGCAGCAAGGAGTTGTGGATCTCAGGGTGAAGGCCAAGATAAGGCCTTCCTGCTCTCCTTGCTCACTAGCAATGAGCGTAGTTCCTGTTTGAGGACACGTGAAGTATTGGTAGCTACGTGGCTGGTAACTGCCATTGCTTTTCACTGCCCCAGCCCTGCAAGCTGGAGAACAACAAAGCAAGGGAAAAGGGATTGTACTGAGCAACAGAGGCTGCTTTTCAGGCCTTTACAGTTTATTCTGTACTGTGCAGAGTTGTTGCCAGTCCACACTGAAGGTTAACAGTGACCTTTCAGTGCAACCGACTATTTGTATAATACTGATGTAGAGTCCCCTGGATTCTCTAAGCCCGCAGAGTTAAGCCAGCTACCAATGATACAGACAAGAGGTTATGTAGTACCAGGAAAGAAAGTGTATTAGTTACCCACCAATGCTTAGGTTAGATGTTTCTTACTGCCCAACCTGGCTCCAATTAGATACCACCTGATGCCTGGCTTGTAATGAATCTCCTCTTGGCATCCGTATGCTTCCACTCAAACTGCGTTCAGTAATCAGTGAGGTCCGAGCTGCAATCAGGAGTCTTTGCCTAGAAAATTACCTCTGGAAAGGAAACTCAGATCTCAAATAAACCTCTTGAAGAAGCAAGACAAGGAGGAATCCAAGGTAAGAGTTGCTACTCTTTATATCTTATGTATATGATATGTCAACACTTCATCTGAAGTATGTCGGGGTTATTCGTAATACAGAGTTCAAGCCATGGTCCTCAAGGAGGTGGCAAATGATTCAAACCTTGAACGGCCGCTGTGCTCCTGCTGTTGCTGACTGCTCAGCTGTAAAGGTGTTGATTTCTTCCTTTCAGCTGACTAGTTGTAAAAAATGCTAGAAGCTGGCCATCGGTAGCAATGGACCTGTGAGCTTGGCAGGAGGTCCTTTCTTTGTGGTTAAGCACTAACTCTGTTGGCTGTCCTAGAGCTGGGTCTCCTGGATCTCTCTGTTTCTAGTCTGACTCTACTTTGACCAAGTTTTACTACTGGCTTGTGGGTTCTTAATGCCATATGCAGCAGCTGAAATCTGTTCTGTGCAGAGACGGGCCTCACGCTGCTCTTGTAGACATTTCCTAATTATGTATGGTTGTTGTTGGTTAAATGTTATTTTCAAACAGGTTTTCCTCTTCTGCTCCTTAATTAATAATAATATGGTAAAAGAGAATAATATGCATATCTGAGTCTGGTTTAAGGGTACTGTTGGCCTGGATTGCCTGCTTCCAACCTTTGAATTCTTGTTGAGCTTAAAAGAATGATAAAACAGATTAACACTACGCTTTTTCGTATCAATCTCATGGCCATGTTCCTCAAATCCAAAATTCATCTAGAAGAGCAGCAGGTGTCAGCCTTCAGTCCCTTTCTGTTCTGTTGTGGTTTGTGAGGGAAATGACTCCCAGTCTTTCTTGCTGCTCATATTTAATGCATAGATGATGTCTGTTTCTTATGGCCTAAGCAAAATTTCTAGAGTTAACAGTTACAGGTCTGAAATTGTTCAGCATGAAATACTTGTTGTTTGTTGTGCAAACTGAAGTCCTGCAGTGCTAAGTCAAAAACAGCTCAGTAACTTTATTGTAACTTCTTTTTAACTAGTTTGTCTGTATATACATACTAGCCACAGGCTATAGGTAGGTAAATTGGTTCCCTCCTTTCAGAGCAGCTGGCAAATCGTGTTCCTTGCTCTCTGGGAACAGCTTCTTGTGTCTGAGCCCACGCAGAGCCAGAGCAGTGCCAGTAAGGAAGTAGTCTGAAATAGGAATTAACTTGACAAACACACAACTTTGATTGCCACTCTTGTTTTGTCCCTACATGTTGCTTGGCGCCTCCTTGCCAAAAAATGGTAGCCGAAATGAAAGTGGAGGCTTATCAGAAGCGTTTGTCCAAAAAGAATTTCAGCCAAAAATGTTGGAGTTAGTTTAAGAATGTTTCCCACTGGAAAGGGCCCATTTCAGTTTCCCATCTTACCTGAAAATTAAATGATTACTTGAGTGGGTCAATGTTGTTGCTCAAGTGTTACCAAACTGGAGAGGAAACATTGTTATTAAGGTAATATTATTAGGGCAGTAACCTACATTTGACCTTCCTGCTTTTCCTACTGATGAGGGGGATGGGTGACACCTAAAATGTGGGTGTCACACCACTCTAAGGGCGTGGGTATATCTTGATATCTCTGTTCTGTTTCTGACAAGTGCTGCCACACTGATAGGGCAAACTGCCTTATGGCTTGCTAACTGCTTATCAGCCAAATTCTTCAATGTAAAGCAGAGGAATCATGAGAAAACATTGCTGCTGCTTTTTCATTTCCTGAACGGTCTGGAGTTAGCATGTGGGACCCAAATGCTATTACACTGGGCAGATTTTGAAATATCTATAGCCTTTTGCACTTAAAACAGTATTTACTTGACTGAAGAAGAGATAGGTAGAAAGGAAACCAGTTTCCTGAGTTTAACAGGAAAAATATGAAATGATTTGATGGGGTAGAAACAGCAGTCACCATTCCACTAGCTGTCTGTCAGTGATGTAGACCATTTGGTACATGTAAGCAGAGATGATCTGTGACAGGATTTCAGGGTAACCAGGACTGGGCACTGCAGCGTCTCATGTGAGGCTGTCTGGGCCCCCAGAGAGGCAAGGAGTCTTAGCAAACATCCGTGTGTCACACATAATTAGAGGCAATGCATCTCAATGTTTTTTTTTTTCTCTTTAATTAAGATAAACTACAAAATATCCACCTAAATTTATTTAAGTATTTATTGGTTTATTATAGTTATCTTCGTGGAAAACTGAGTGTTCAAGAAGCATATATATTAAATCTCTCATACTTTAGATTTCCTCTCATGCTGTACACAACGAACAATGTTGTAGTTGTCTCTGACAGCTACCATTTACAGTGTGGTGGCCTAGTTGAAGGCTGTTGTGGACCATCTCTCTATCACTGTTCAGGTCAGATGTGGTCACAGAAACCTGTTGTTAACGTCTTCAGCGTGAATGAGCACTACTGTTCATATAACCGAGTGCCTTATTTACCATTCAAGTTCCTGCAGTTCCTCTGAGCCTGTGCTAACGCGAGGTACTAAGAGCTCTTCAGCACTGGTGCAAATGTGCTGCATAACAACTTGGGGAAATGTGGGAAAGTCAAGTTGTTTTGTGCAAAGGACTGCAGGGAAGTAAAGAAAAAGGGCCTGCAGCAACTTTTATTCCATTCTTGAAGCAAGAAATTAGAATAAGGTACTGCAAGTGCCTCTGACCTTCATTTTGTTTCATTTGAGGAATAATTGCATTGACCATTATGGCCTTTTCTTTGTCTTTCCTGCTGTGTCTTAGCCAATGCTTCCTCCCTGCTCTGTGCCTTTTGGGTAGCAATTTGATTCATTTTCATTGACTCGGTTCAGTTTTAAGACCTGAAACCTTTGGCAAACAAGGTCATTCTGCCCCCAGAAACAGCACTCTGCTTCAGATTAAATCACTGATTTTTATTTTTTTTTTAACCGTCACGAAATACTGAATAGGGAGGAGGGGCAGAAAGTACCTATCGATCCCTTGGTAAGTACTGTGGCAGTTGGAAACGTTCTTAAATACTAAACTAGAAACACCGATAGAGCTGAAATCTGTGAAATACGGTGAACCTGCACAGTGTGACTTCTCTGAAGAGGGTTTGTTGAAGAACAAACACATTAAAAGTGCCTGGAAAGGAACCAGGACATGTCTATGCCAGCAATTCCAGAGATGCAGGGTCTGCAGACAGCAGTCAGAGACAGAAGAGCCTGTGGGCAGAAGCGAAGGAGAGGATCAGCCAGGGGGACAGAGGATGCACTGATGACATGGGTATGCAAATTGCAGAGGAGGTAATTGGCACTTCTCTCTGGTGCTCAGAGGAGAGGGATCAGGGCAGTGCAGCACTGCTGCAGGCTTTGCTTATTTGTTGGTTTTGTCGTTGTTTCTTTAAACAAGAAAAATCCCGGGGAGGTGTCAGGGAAACCATCCAACCAAGGCAAAAGCAAGCCTTGGGCTCATCATCTGTCCTTATCTTGCTGCCCCGGAATCCAGTGCAAAGCAGAGCCATGGATAGCATGAATTTCATCGTATTAGGAGATGGCTGTGGTGGGGAGTGCCTTATACTTTCTTGCTATTGATTTGTCCTGGTCCTTCAGGTGCTCCTCTCTACCTGCATTCATTGTTTTTCATATTTTCATCAGTGACTCTGATAAAGAATAGTGGAGGGTTACCCACCTTTCTCCCTGGTTCCCCACATGCTGAAAGAGGGCTGTTGAAAGGAACTTAAGAGAGCTTCTTCCTTGCCTTGTACAGCTAATACCCTGCAACATCAAAGCTATCTGCTTTCTGAGTGTGCTTTCCACCCCACTGTCAAAAATGCTTGCATGGCCTGTGCAGTGAGAGGAGGGGATCCACGGCAGAGAACATGGCTACTGTGACCATGAGAGCGGCTCATAGGCTGGCTGGAGGTGGTCCTCCATCCTGGAGAAACAGCACTTTCTTCCTTGATCTTTTTCCTTTAGTGCAGTTAAGTTCTGGGCAGGATTTTCCTCCCAGATTTGCCAAGCTGTGCAACACTGATGGCAGCACAGTGTGCTGAGGGTAGGAAGAACTGTGGTAAGAAAGGCAAGTCCTACTCCTCTGAGGTGAAGACAGGTTTTGCAGACAGTGTAGGCCAGGAGGTGCTGGGATGAGGCAGGAGGAAAAAAGTGAAAAGTGTGGTCAGTTGGTTATTTCCTGACTGGTAATTCTAGAAGACAGTATTATGGGTTGCCCTTGGTCAGCTGAAGCAGACCTTGTGTGCTGTTTGTTTTCCGTAATAGAGTATTTTTAAAGTCTGGGGGCTGTGGCTTCTTTTCATCAAAGCTTTTCGAGATAGGACCCTGGCACGAAGCCTCGCTGCCCGTTCCTTTCCACTGTCCACCAGCCATCCTCGTTTTCTTCAATGACAACTACAATGTCTCCTTCGCTGATGTCCAGTTCATCCATGTTCTGAAAGGAGACAGGGAAAGGAAATCTGGTGAGCCTGAGAGTACAGGAGGGCCCAAGCATGTATCTGGTGGGTTTTTTTTTTACCCTGCCTTTCATCAACAGTCTGCCAGTGTCCTTTGGGTTGGGAAAGAGCCTGCAATACCAGACAATGAGAGATTAAACACTTACTAATATGGCTATTTCCTTAAGATCCTCAAATTTCCCCAGTCTCCATGGTGTCTCCTCCTGAGCAACTTGACTCATTGGGAAAGGCTGGAAAGGGTTAAATACGACTGTCCTAAACCACCTAACCATGACCCTTTTGTAGTCTGCATGTGTTGCTAAATAAAACAGTGCACAGCTTAATTCCCAAGGGAGATAAAAACAGTGTCTCTACTAATCCGGGCTTTAAATAGGTTTCTCAGTTTTTTTTAATACGGAACAGCGGTGACCAGTGGAGGTACAGCAACTCTTCCTGAGATAGGTAACTTTTATCTCCGGGACAAATGGAATAGTTGCAAGTAAGCTATTGCGGAGCTCTCCAGCGGCTATCAGTCCGTTCAGTGTTGCTGTCCTATTTTCCATAGGAAACCACTTTGCTCCCCGCAGTGTAGTAAAATAGAAAACAGGGTAAGAGAGGCTTCCAGATATGTTTGATGCATCAGCTAAATCTAAATGTAATGTACCTGAGTAGGTAAGAACAGACTTGAAAAGTGAGAGGCCTCAATATACAATATACTAAGAGGCTGTTTTCTCAGCAGGGAAAATCCATGTGTGTCATACTTTTAAGGCAACTCCTGGATTAAAGATCTGACAAAGACATCCAGCAGTCTCCTCAGGGGAACTGCCATTAACAGTGAGGTACTTTCAGCTGTGCTTGGGTGAAATTTCAGGCAAATAACAAAAGAGGGTTTAGAACAAAGCAAAACAAATAATAAAAGTGTCAGAACACTGCTATATCTAAGAGAAAGCTCTCCTTTCCAAACCTTTCTCTGTTTTCATAATTTATCTGGCTATCTGATTTTGTCACATGCCAGCATTTCTTCAATGTTGGCTATTGATGGCAGGTCCCTTGGTGTGAGGGTCTCTCCGCACTGTAAAGACCTTCTGGATGCTACTCCTTCTGCTAGTCTAAAGCTAATAAAATGAACCTTTAAACTGACATGTAATTAAATTGTAAATGTCCCGTTAGGGGAGACTAATGGTTTAGCAAGAGTCCACGAGGTTCTGGAGTCCATTTGAATAAGAAAATATTCATAACCAGTCCATTCATAACCTTTTACTACTAGAGTACTATGTCTAGGTAAGTCTGAAGCCAGTGAGAGTTCAATATCCCAGTTAAGGATGGAGGTTGCTCTTTATAATGGTCTTTTGGTACATGGACTACGTCCACTGTGATTCTACAACTTGCAATATGGAAGTACAGCAAAAGAATGTCATTTATGGGGATTCAGTCCTCTCCAGCATGGAGAGCACCTCAGTTGAAGCCAGGGTGTTAAACTGGAGCAGGACTCTCCAGATGATAAGTGAGATCAAATGGAGAAGAGTTCCTAGATAAGCATCTCTCTCATGTTCTTACATGAGGAATCTATAGCCATTTTCCCTAGGAGAACATTTCACAAGAGATGTAAGTTCAGAATGCACAATACCGCATACTTAGCTATCATCCCCTAAAAAATAAAGTTTTCCTTGTGTTTGCAGTCTCCTGTATCTCTAGAAGGCGGTTGTAACAGCTCAGCATTAATTTAGGAGAGATTATGCTAATGTGATCACTCGCAAAAAATGTTATTGTGTCATCATGAGGCAGCATGGTATAGTGATATGCGCCAAGAACTGGCAGTTGGGATTGCTGGCTTCTGCATGTGACCTTGACCAATAATTCTCTAAGTGTCCCTGGCTGTAAAGTGAAGGTAACACCTCCTTCACAGAATTATCACTTTCAAGATGATTAGATCAACATCATCTATTTTAAACACGATGCTATGAAGTATTTATTTTGAAGTCTTTCGTTACCTGGGCTACGTAGTCATAAAGTACTCTGTGGTCCCGTGGTGACGTGATTCCAGCTTGTTCATTTACAAAAATCGGTGCATAGACTCCGTCTGCTTCCTCTGCTGGGGATGGGGGGGCAAAAAAAAAAAAAAAAACAAAACACACAGAAACAAGGAATTCAGTTGCTTACAAATGCATGGGATCATATGCAACAGTTCACAAATACAAGGGTTTCTGTTCTCTCTCTGTCTGGAGATGTACACGTATAGAAAAGCTGCTGTGAACTGTAGGTAAAGTCTTGCACAAAAACTGTGTCCCATTGATTAGATGACAATACACCCATTGAACTTTGTGGGAGGTCAGAAACTAGCTTTAGCCTTCTCCAGGTTGGGAAAAATTTTTACCCTGCTAAAGCACAATCCAGATGGTCCAAAGAGGGAAATGCTGTGACTAAACTGGTTTAAAATGGTTGCTACTGGTGGTCTAAAGTTCTAGCAATTCAGTGACTCGCATAGGGCTTTTCTTTTTCCCTTGAGAAAAATGGAAAATACTGTGCTGATACGTCACCAGACATTTTCCAGTAGTTTCCATAGTTGCCAGATAGCTATTTGTCACTCACATAACTTTTTGGGAAGAGGTTGTTTTAATCCAGCTTGTTATAATTGGGGAAACCTCTTATTCCTTCCCAGCATCTGCCTGGGAGCTTCCCCTGCCGTTAAGGTGACCAGAGGATTCCCACATATGACTCCTCCGTGGGGACAACTAAACCCATGTCCTGCTCTAGAGAGAACTGTCAGCTCCTTGACTTTTCAGATTTTGATAGACAAGCATGGGAGCATCTGAAAAAGCTGAACAAAGAGAATGTTTGCCATTCCTGTCTTGTCCAGGGAACGCTCTCCGCTCCATCCCCAGCCTATGGAAATTCAGCAGTAACTACCCTTGACTGCTCAACGCTGCATTGCTCCTATGTGTGCCCAAGCCTGAGCTGGTGCCTGGCAGGTCCAGCTGGTGTTTGATACCACTGGAGAGTCTCCCCAGGCTGAGCACCAAATGCAGCAAGTAAGATAGCCTGGGCTTTGTTTCTGGGTGCCCAGGCAGGCCTGGAAAAAGAAATTGATTTGGGTATGTTTGAAAGCTGTTCTAAACCAGCTTTTTGTTTTCCTTTGGTAAGAATCACAGTTGAAATGTTTTTGGCTTAAGTCAAACCAATAAAAATGTTGTAAGCTGTTACTTTCTGCATAGTCAAAATACTGTTTTAAATGTTGTCTGATAAATGCCTAGTTGCAAGGGTTACAATAAGACAGTGTAACTGTGAAAGAAGAGGGATATTTGCATTCATAAGGCATGAATCTGGTCTGTTAAAAACTTTAGGTATTCCCTTGGGCTTTTCAGAGGTACTGTACTCTACCTTAGGAGAAAACTGCTATCTAAGTCAAACTGCGTTGTTCTGAATGTACAGTTCCCCCTTGCCTAGACAGAGGTTTTGAAGATTATATGGATGATTTGGCACTTCAAACTGGGAAATTTGTTTTATACCCATCCAAGCTAAATTTGTTTCCAGACTACTCTTAACTCTTGACTGCCAACATGTGAATATCTGCTGTCCCATTTCTGCTCCGTGTGAAAGCTTGATTTAGCAATGTGATCTAAAACAAACACATCTGGTAAACTTATTTCCTGAAGAGGCATACCAAGAGGAGGGGCTGAAGGAGTGACACTTTCCGTGTTGTTTTTGCTGCTTCCATGCAGTAGTCCGGAGAACCTGCAGGACCAAGAGAAACCAATGACAGAATGAGTGAACAGGGCTGGGTATGAGCATTCCTTCGTCTCAGCTGTCTGACTCAACCTTCCCTCCATCTGCTGCAGCACTGGGTAGATGTCACCTCTT
Organism: Dromas ardeola; assembly: GCA_013398915.1. Lineage (NCBI taxonomy): Eukaryota > Metazoa > Chordata > Aves > Charadriiformes > Dromadidae > Dromas > Dromas ardeola. The sequence goes on along the minus strand of VYZM01005809.1, from coordinate 99,352 downwards.
CCTGTGGCTGGCTGCTTTCATTTATGCTGTAGATATATTTATCTTCAGTTAAAAATATGTTTTAAAAATGCAGCAGAATACTGAACCATCAGCCATCACTAAATTGTGCATAAAACGCATCAGATAGATAGTATTTTGTTGTTGATCCAAAGGCTCATGATGCAAAACTCCAATTATTTCACAATATTAATATGATGAGAATGATCAGTTGTTTATAGGAGATTACCATCTCTTTGTCTTTAAGGAAAACTCTGATACAATTTAAAATGCAAAGCTTGTATAAAGAACCTTTTTAAAAACTCTGAGTTTAAGTGAATTTTTAATTATTTTTTTTTTTAAACCTATCCCTAGTAATTTTCTATATCACAGCTGGGTACAGGAGACTAAGTGAGAATATGGGTTAGGATTCTCAAGCACAAATAGAAATAGCATTGCATGCTTAAGGCATATTTAAAGGGTCTGATTTTTCAGCTGGTGAACACTCAATATTTCTGGAAAATGGACATCTGAACTCAATGGTTTCTGAAAAACTTGGACTGAGTCTCTCTAGGCTGCTTGCTCATGCAGAGCATGGTTGTATTCCAAATGGCAGCACAATTGTCTTCTGTAACTGTAAAGGATGCAGCATTAGAACTCATTATTATAGAAAATCTGGATTCTGACTGAAAAACAAAGTATTGTGTATAAACCTTATCAGCTCACTAACAAGCCTGCACCACATTTTAAATGGGAGATCACAGCCCCCTCCTTGTCTTTGCCACGTAATAAGGCTTGTCAAAATATAAAGCTCTTCTGCTTTAAATATGATGCCATTCCCACTGTGAAATAGCCATTTAAGTATAAAATATTTAAACCAATAGATCTACCGTGTTCTTCTGCTGATATAACTGCATCCATGCTACAGCATTTACCAGTATAAATAGATCGGAAAAAGAAAAATCGCCTCCCTAATCATCACGGTTATTCCGCTGAGTGTATTTTGCTTTGGTCTAGTGGAGAGAGCAGCTCTTTGTTGTGCTCAGCTGGGTGGTGCAGTGAGCCAGGAGGTATTGCTGGAAAAGACAGCTCTCCCTAGCCTTTGCTCCCAGCAAGATTCACCTTTGCCCTCCCCTGAACAAAGTGGTTTTGTTGCTGCGTGCTATGACTCACTAGGAAAGAGGAAATAAGTGCATGCTCGCCATTGCTGGCCAACTAATTGTTTTATGAACTCGTCCCCTGTCTCTCTTCCCACTAGGCCATGGCAAAATTACTCTGACCCTAGTTTTAATAGGTTTACCTCTGTCAAGTTATATTTATTGATACATAGCTGCCTCTTGCTACAATGCAGGAAGTAATAACTTTCCAGGTCCTGTTTCATGTCATCATACATTGCTGTTCATATGGAGAAATACCTGTTCTGGGAGGCAAAGTTTGCCACTCACCTCTTCATCATCCCACAAGACTGGGTTGGGCTGCTGTTGCTTCTGTTTGGTTCTCTGCTGTAGTAGTTCTCATATCCTATTGCATCTGCATCAGGGCAATAAAAATGAGATGTTCAAACAGACAAAACTTTTTTCTCGCCCACCAGAATGCAACCCACAGTTGCGACCAGCAGGGGCTGCCAGAGCACACTGCAGTACAGCCCCCGTCTGCAATCGCCTGTGATGTGGCTGGAGCAGCTCAGGGGGACCTGGGGACTCGACAAAAGCCATTCAGGTGGTCGTAAGCAGATATGTCCTTGGTAGAAAGGCATGCTTGACCTGAGATGAGCACAGTCAAGGTCCTGAAGATCTATTCTAATAGCTGTGGCTAACCCCAATTAAGAAGACAGTTTCCTCCATGACTATTTCCTCTGTTGCCTTAAAGCTGAGGATTTAAGGGAGCAGAGCACGGCCACTGAGAGCCTGGGACCGTGCTCATGATACAATTAGCTGCAGTGTATTTTGTTTCTTTTTTTCTGAATGTATTTGGTCAGGAATTTTTGTCGGAGCTGGGGACGTTTCTGAACATTATTGCCAGCAGCAATAATGAGCAATTTCCTGGTCTATGCTTGTGCTTGAGTGTCTCCCTAACTTTCATATCTCCCCCATACACCTCCTGAGAGCTGATTTGCTGTTTACCCAGAGATACTTGGTTTTGTTCTCTCAAACACAGTTATGTTACAGTTCCTTCACTCTCCCCTATGGTGTCATTAAGGGTGAAATTGAGACCATTTCCAAGTCTAGTTTTACAGATGAAATGGTTACAGATGGATTTGTTTATTTTTCATCTCATAGCTCCCAGTGTAGTTGCTTAGAGCTGGTGGCCACACACCCTTTCTGCCTGCTCTGTGTTAAAGCCAAACAAACGTGAGTAAACTCTGGGATACCGTATTATCTCAGTTCTGATACCAGCAAGTTAAGAAACACACTGGACTTGGGCTAAAGGTTGTGTTGACTTTCTCACATTGGGTCAGCCAAGATCATAAGCAGAGCAGGCATGTTCAACTAGTGAGCGTGAAGAATCCTTATAAACAAGATTTTCAGTAATTAGGGACTTTTCTGTCCAATTTAAGGGTCTCCTATTACCTTTCTAGATTGTCACCTTGGTATAGTTTCTAGTCTATAATGCATTGTAAGGTTAGGTAGAAGAGGGGAGTGAACAATAGCATCAAGAAACCAAAAGATTTGGTCAGGATGAGGGTCTCCTGCTACACAATGCAAAACCACACATGGGTTTCCTCCTGCATTTTGCAAATAATAATACATCAACAGCTCACCGTGTGCTACTGTGCAAACTCATTAGCCAGAGCTGCAGAGGTACTAGGGTGTTACTTACAGAACATATCACCTTCTAGAAGGTGGCAAAAAGACCCAACAAAAAAGCAAGTCAGTGGTTTCTTTGCCTTTCATAAAGCTCTCAAGTGTTTTTCCCACCTATTTCTTACTAGAAATGAGTCCTGACATAGCCAAGAGCTGTTTGCAGAAAATTGCCTAGGTGGCTGGAGAATGAGAAATCTCACATAGCAAAAAAGAACACCAAAACAAACCAAACTGTAGCTGAGAATTGCAAATTTCTTAGTATGCAGCAGTTGTTTCACACTGTTGCAAGGCACAGTTCTCACTTCTGCCAGTGAAAATGTAGTTTTTCCTTGGTAAATGCTCCTATATCAGTGAATTTAAGTCCCCTATGTGAAGAAGAATAACCTATAGCAGCAAGATGGCATCCAGTGCACAAGTATCAATATATTTGTTTAAAAAAAATGCCCGAAATCCCAATTCTTAATCATCATAGGTGTAATGACAGAAAGGCTAAGTGAAAAACAGGCCCCAGATAGCTCAGTGCTGCGTTAGGGGCAGCATCCAGCTCTGCCAAAGACGTTCCTGGGGTGTAATTGCTGCCAGCTCTGAGCTCTGCGATGAAACTAAAGGGGTGTAAGCTGTTCCTGTACGAGGTAATTATCCCTTGGGACAGGGTATTCATACTGCTGATGTTTGTACCTATACAACTCCTAGCATGGAAGGTTTTTATCAGTATAAAATTTTCTTATGCCAGTATAGTTTATTCCCCATTCAGATGGAAGTAAGCTGTATTGATACTGCTGAGGAGGGATTTTCTCTTTGGCGTAGCAGCATGGTGTCAGAGCAGACAGTGGAAGTGAAACAGTACCTGTGCACACATTAAAAAAAAAAATAAAGGGAGGAGGAGAACTTTTCAGCATAGATATGTGTCATCAGCTAATGAAGAGATGAAACAGGGGTTTTTCTCTCCTTTTACAAAGGCTGTGAATCTTTGTTTACTGCAGCAGCTGCAGAGAAGTGCAAGCATTCACTCACTCAATAAAAGTGTTGTTGACGTAAGAGGGTGTGGTTTGTGTTTGGCCATTTGAAACATTAGCTAGTCTCCCTTCTGGTGATGTTTTTGGAGAACTCCTGCCCTGGAGCAGCATGTTTTCATTTTATAACTGCTCTTAGCTCTTACTGTCCCCATCTCCATTTCAGCCCAGAGGTTCTGATCACTGAACTTGTTGAAAAGGCTGCTTTGGCTTGAATGGGCAGTCTGTGAACCTTACATTGCTTATGCATGCTGGAGAAAAGACGATTTCATTCAAAATTTCTCCCAACTAGGGTCTTGTCCTTATACAAACAACTTCCTGAGAGGACAAAGGATGTTATTCCCTATTGGGCAGGCGGAACAAACCAGAATACAGAGTCTGGTCTCCTCTGTGCTGCAGATGAAGAGGCAGCACCTCTGCCAAGGGGACACCAGGGTGCAGTTGCACCATAAGTTGGCTCTGACTTGTCACCACTGCAGGAAATATAGGTTGCCATCTCTGTAAGGCGGTTTGCCACCTCCTTAGCGGTACCTGTTCAGCTGTACTGTGAAATGAGCCTGGTTGAAAAACCAAAACAACTTTTTTTTTTTTTTTCTTTTTTGGAGGGTTATTTTTAACCTGGGTCATTCAGCTGTCCCACTTGCAGTGCTGCACAGGGAGTGATGGCAGCACAGTGAGGGGGAAGTGAGCCGCTGTGGGTGGGAATGACTAGCCGGAGCAGAAACTCCTTCAGCTGGCTTCACCTCCAAAGGACGCGTACTGCACAACTGCAGCCTCAGCCTAATGGTGACTCATCTGATGAGACCAATAGGAGTAATTACCTGGAGGTTGTGTTCCTGTCATTTTAGTCTTAATGAAGTAGTCTATGTCTGACTCGATGATACAGTTCTCCAAGCTCACCCGAACCTCTTCATACAGCTACGAAACAGAATCCAAGAACTTCATTTATTTTTTAACATTTCACATTGAATTAACAATTAATGCTCTTCTAATACTTTTCCCCTTAAGAGGCACTTTATGCTTGGTACATGTCTGACCTGGATGGGTCTTTGGCCTGTCCCCTGTACAAACATTCTTGTGAACACAATTGTTTGTTTGTGCTCTGGATATTCTTCTAAGCAAGGAGGACAAAGGCAGTCCAGGGCTTTTCGGGTAGCTGGAAGCATTTCCCAACAAACCAAGGGGAGGAGACATCTAAGTGTCACCAAGTGTGACACACACCATCCACATCCAGGCATATATCTGGTTTACATCTAAAGGGAACAAGCTAGATTGAGAGTACTCCCCCCTCACTAAACATGCACAACAGTCGGTTTGCTGGAAACAGTCATCACATGCAGAGAAGGGCAAGCTAGTGCTGTGTTGTTAGAGCACTCTTCCCCCTCCTCTTCCTCCTCCGCATGTGAAGCTACTTGGCAGGTGCCCCTACCTCATCATCCTTCACACACTGCATGGAGAGCTGGTTGCAGTGAACCCAAAGGGAGTTGCGGAGGATGGTGATGCGGTCGCACTCCTGGAGCTGGAAGACCTAAAGCCAAAGAGGAGATGTGAGGTAGCCTCGTGGTAGTTATTTATTTGCCTTGCAGGCAGCGGCAGGGCTGGGGATCCTCTGGGCCAAGTTTGTATGCCTGCAAACCGTTCTGAAGGATTCTTTTTAAAGGATTTCAGAGTCAGGGTCCTGTCTGCCTTTCGCACTGAGGTCTTGATGTTTAACAGATCATCAGAGTACTGGCGTGAAACGGTTGTATTTATGCTAAAGGTAGAGCCAAAAATATACATCTCTGCCGTCTAAAACCTCTTTCTAAACTTTTCTCTTTTGAAACTATTTGAGGCTCTCTGGAGTTGTCTCTGTTCATTTCTAAGGTTATTTTCATGGTAAAGAGAAGGCATCTTTCTTTCTTCAGAGTTTATTCCCTTCCTTCATCTGTCTGATTTTTCTCGTGTTGTTGTACAGCTTGGGAAGAATGAAGGAGGAAGAAAGAGGAGATGTGTGAACTGAGTTGGGGGAAGAGGCAGATAAACTCTTTCTTTAAAAACATTTAAAAAAAAAAAAAGACCCTGATCTCTAAATTGTGCTGTTATAAGTAGAACATCAATTTTTGGTTTTCTATGAGGTGTGAAAAGCTCAGATGCTTTCAGCCATCTGTTTCCATCTCCATTTGCTAGTAATTATGTCCAGAACATCACAAATGTATACAATATTCAGCATAACATTCAGTTGGGTACACTGCCTGCCATCTAATATCTTACCATCTAAAAAAACCACCAGAAAAAAGTCCATCAGGGAGTCAGCTGTCTTTGGGACCAGTTTCTGAGAGAAAAAGTTTTTAAAGAGAACCTGAAGGGTAGAGAATGAGTATTTCAATATGCATTCTGAACAGAAGCCTATGGCTGGAGCCTAGACCCTACAGGGCTGCTGAAATCGCACAAGAGCCAACTGGGAATTTTCCAGGTAAATTGTTTCCTGTTGGGAAATGCAGCTCATCAGAGGCAAGTGTAGTGTCTCGGCTTGTCAAGCCCTTTGCAAAGGGCAGCTGGCCATTGTGTTAGACACATCCCTCGTGCCCCATCGGCTTGTGCGACAGACTGCTAGTGAACCTGGATATCTCATGCCAAGGAATGCTCAGACCCTGTGATGAAGGTCATCCCAGTGCTGCCACTTGCCAGCCAAGATTTTCGGGCTATGGATGTTCAGCACTCTGCTAGAGAGCTAACCAACCTCGGCACTTCCAGATTCCCACTATGCAGACAGAAGTTTGGAATCTTAAGCTGCTTTTGTACTAGTTACTAGTTTTAAGTGCCTCAAGAAAAATCCATCAGTTCTTCTGTCTACAAGCACTTTTGAAAGGAGGCGTTAAAGATGCCCTTCCTTTATGAATGGTTATTTGAATTAAGCAGCGGGCAGGCCACAAGCTCTGTGGGCTATTCAGAATTTAGCCATGTGGGATAAATGAAGTGTTTTAGGTTGTGGAACTCTTTGCTTGTTTGTTGGCATTTTAAGAAGGGGGGAAATGTGCATCTTCGGAAAATTAAGGCTTAGCACAATTTCTATGGAAAGTCTGCTGTGCCAGCCGTGGGACTTTCCAGTCCTCCCAAATAGGGAATATTTAAGAGTAAGCAGAGAACTGGAAGGCTATGCTCCTGGCATTTTATTTTATGTGGAAATAAAGCCTGCAACAAGTAAACATGGCAAAATCATACTTTAGCAGATGGTCAACTGTATTTGAAGGATTAATATGACCAAATGTGTGGCTGATTTGGATGTCAACCAGTTCCTGTAAATTGTTGTGCAAAACTTAGTAGCCAAGTGCAAATCTCCTTGTCCATCCTCAGCATAATGGAAACAGAGACTTTTCACTACCACCTTTCAGTTGAAAGATTACTCCGTGGCAGAGGGCAAGTATTCTTGCAGGTGAATATAAAGCGCTACGCAAAATATTCCGAGTGGCTTGGATATTTTTGCTCTCACAATGCTACAGTACATACTTTTTTAGCTTAGTCAGAAAAAATTATTTTTAAACTCCATTGAACTTGTGAGATTTGAAAAAAAAAAAAAAAAAAACAAACAAACAAAAAAAAAAAACCAAAAACCAAAAACAAACAAACACAAAAACCTCTTGTGCATTACAAGAAGCCATTCTTGAAGTCTCTTGCAAAACCTAATCTAAAGGGAATCTTTTGTTTGTTCATTTTTAATGGATTAGTTGAATTCTTCATGTTTCAAGTTTGAAATGCATTCTGCTAAACTAAAAATGAATTTTCATGTCTACATTTCAGTTGATTTTCTACTCAAATACATTTTTTCAGGAAGCAGTTATTTGAGAAACGGCCTTGTCTTGGCTGCAATAGAAGACCATCCCTAAAGCTAGGGTATTCTTATGGTAAGTTGTGAGTGAAAACTGGCAGCAAAACCTTGTAAATAGATTGTACCAGTTCATATTTTGCTCCACTTCTCACACCTCTTCGCTTATTCCTTTCTTTTATGTTTACCTACATATGCTGAACAAGCAAGGACAGTGTAAGCAAGTGAGACAGCTGTCAGCTATTTCTAAATCAACTCTAGTTTTTGCATGACTTGCAGACATCTACTGAGAATCCACGTAAAGCAAACAGCAAAACCCTTGGGACAGTATCTCAGGTCTTAGACTGATATCTGCCAGTAGGATAAAATAAAGAGCGCACAAATATGTTGCTGCAAAAGTCAATGTTTACCTCACAGGTTTTGATATGTTCCTGTTCCCACTCTGTCCTGACCTTATCCAGCTGCTCAATGTTCTGTTTGTACACGTTCTCTGTAAACACAGACACACATAATAGAAACCCAACAGTTAGGAAAAAAAATTATATAGTCTTTCTCTTTTTCCTTCTATTAGGACTTTGCTGGGGTTCTTGCACTTTAGGCCTGTGATTTTCTGGAGTATCACAAGAATGTGTGAGCTTGAAACCGGTGGGCCACAAGGATATTTGGGGTTTTTTTCTTTGCAACTTTATATCAGAGTAAGGATTCATCTATAAACTTTACAGTGGGGAATAATAGAAATCAGAGATGAAGAGCCTGGACCATGCTTGGGCACTGAGCATCCTTAGGCTCTTTCCATGCGAAGCCAGCCAGGTAAGCCATGGAATTTAGTGTAAACTTTTACATGAGCAGTGAGGGACAAGTCTGAACTCATGAACGACCTCAGATGTCTGCTGGCCTGTCCTTGTGGACATAGACCGTGTTTCTGGCTGGAGAATTCTACCATGCTCGTGTACAGGGAACCTGGGGACTGCGTATCTGGTTTGGGCTGGATGGAGGCAATCTGTGTGTCATTCTTTTGTGCTTTCAGACTTGCTTCAAGAAGAGCTTTTCTTTCCTGGGTGAAGTCCCTAAAGGAAGTCTTCTATAAATTCTTTAACAAAAGCAGGAGGCTTGCATTTTCACAAAGGAAAATAAAGGTAGATGACTATCAGATTGCTGGATTTTTAGAAGCTTCATCATTAATCTTGGGGTAGGTGACTTTGGGAAAATGGACTTCTAACAGAGCCAGCCTGGGTAATTTGGATGGTGCTCTATCAAAATCAGTGTGCTGGTAGATCTTTGCTGAGAAAAATCTTAGTTCAGTTGCAAATATGGCATCACCTGCTTCATTTGCTGCGTCTCTGCATTGCTTGGCTTTGTTCTGACTCTGAAACAGGAAAAGAAACACCCAAATTAATTTCTGACCATATTTTTTTGCTTCTGCCACAGTTTTTTTGCTGCCTGCTCCCTTTCCTCTTCTAGGGGAAAGGCTCAAACTTGCAAACACTTCTTGGCTGTCCCGCCTTTATGTATAATTCTGTCGAATGTGTGCTATGGAGAAGGGACCAGAATTTCACAGATGCAGCTGCAGGTTCACTGACTTCAAGGGAAATCTGGCAATTTACACTTTTCCATTCAGACACGCCTGCCACAGGCAATCAGTGCTAGCGTGATCCAGCCTGAAGCTTGTGTCTGCTGGCTGAGTTGTTTTTTCTCAAGTGTTTGATGTGCTTTTCTAATAGGTATTTATAAGCAGAAAGAAATGGGAGTTAAAATTCTTCATCTTCCGAGCTCCTCATGTAATACACAGATGAAAAGAACACAGCTTTTAAAATGCTTAGCAAATGCCAGATTATTTCCCATAACAACTCAGAGGCCTAAAAGCAAAATTCACTCTAAGTAGAACTTCTCTTTTTTTAAAAAACCTGCAGCTTTTAACAAATGAAAATACAGCTATTATTGACAGCTCTGTACTCCCAGGTCTTTCTGCACAGATGGTGATGACAGTACATTAATGCACAGCTCTAGACATCAGTATCACACATTCTTCCATTCTGCCCTTCAAGACAAAGCTCAGGTAGGGGTTCTTATGACCGTATTCCCCATCACAGCTGGTTGGAAAATGCGTAGTAAGCTGGGAACATAAGCTTCATTCTTATTTGCTTCCTGGCCCAAACTGTTTGGGAGTGCTGTGCAGAATTAAACAGCTGACATGTTTCTTGTGAGATGCCTCTCTGCATTTCAAATGTGCTGGCGTGTGTGTGGAAGTAACGGCAATGAAGCACGCGGGGATCCTTCTGCATGAAAGGAGCTGGGTCAGATTTTGATGCCAGTGAAGTTGCTAAGTGTTCTGGCGGAATTTCACAAGGGCCAGGGTTTCATCCCCTCTGTACAGCTAAGATGTGGAGGGTTTTGTTCATCAAAGATTAGTGAATGCTGGAAATAAAATGTAAAGTTCTGATGCTGTTTTTAGAATCTCCATCCCCCCGCTGCTTGAGATGATTTTTGATCCTTTTTGCTTACACTGCACTGATTTTTATCAAGCCAAAGGGAGTTCGTTTATTTTGTTTTCTCCATCTGTTCCATGGTAAAATGTTCCCATTAGAAGTTAGTGAATTGTCAGCGACAAGTATCAAGGCGATGCAATGAAGGACTGCAGTGTCTTAATTTCCAATGATTTATTTTTGAGTTTGTAAATTTAGTTGAAATTAAACTAACCATAAGGAGAAAAATGTTGAAGAAAAATATGCATTTTAATGTAAGATACTATGCCTACTAAATGTAAGCGACCAAAAGGCAAGACTAACTGCATGACATACTTCTGACTTGTTTCTTTTTTTATGAATAATTTTGGAGAAAAATGTCATTCAGTTTCCCTGCAGGATTCATAGAGCAATTAGATCATAGCCTGGGATAAATTAATTAGATAACTTAGTCCCTTCCAAGCCTTTTTAAAAATGCTTGGCCTATTGCAGAACAAGATCACTTTGGTAACAAAGGAGTTTGTGAAGGAAGAACTCCTTGGGAAGGTGCTTTGTTTTAATTTTGATTCTAAGGGGTTAATTAGAAGGGAAAGCAGTCCCTGGCATCCTGCAGAATGGGTTGTTCAATTGTATTCTCTTGTATCTTGAAGAGGAAAAAACCCACAGTTTTATTTCTAAATAGCACTGTCATCTAAGGTACCTTTTCTGTTTGCTTTTGGTTGCCTGAAGCACTTGTTCGTTCAAAGGACTGCTCCGCCTCGTCCGCCTCCTTGCACTTCTGTTCATAGGTCTTCTTTGACTGTATCAAAATTAAACCAAACGTGAGGGTTTGGGTTAGGGAACAAGGCTGGGTTGTCCCCAGCGTCATGTTCTAGGGATTTTCTGTTTTGCAGTCAGTCTGGGGGAGCAAGTCAGTGCCCAAGTTGGGGCAACAAAAAATTCCCAATGACACTGTAAGGAGATGGAACAATAGACCTGGGAAATTGGGCGTATATCAGTCCCTTTTCTTGCAGCCCTGAATAGTTTGCTTTGTACTATTGTAGCCAGCTCCTGGCGGGGGTGGTGACAGATACACAGGCAGCGCTAGCACCATCAGTGCATCAGGCATCTGTCTGAGCTACAGTGTAGAGACAAACTTCCCAGGGTGCCAGTGTCATTTCCACAGTGTGACTTGGAGCATCAGGTGGCCGAAGCCAGTGTGTTGCCTTGCCCATTGCTCCAAGCTGTGAGACAGAGCCAGCACTCATAGGTAACAGGCTCTGCGCAGCCCTCAGAAGCAAAAGAAATCCTTATTTGCACCAAAAGACCTCCCTGTCTTAGAGATTCACTTAGAACAACCACATTTAAATAAAAATTGCTAGCACAGTTCCAGCTGTAGCCTGATGGGTCTGCAACTACTTTTCTTTAGAGGCAATTGCCCATTGGAAACCAAAACCAGCTGCCTGCAGTTCCTGTACCTGCAAGCTCTCCAGTTGGAGAGGTTTCCTTCTGTTTACAAGATTCCCTCGCTGTTTTTAAAATTATATTTACACAGACTGAAAAATTACATTTGCTCCTGGAAATATCCTTGCCTAGAAAGAATGAAATCCTGTTTGACCTTGGGCATTTTCATTCCACATTAACTTTCTGAGTTAATTCTGACTCTTCAGTGAGCACGGCAGGGAAGACCAGCTTCCTCCTCGTAGAAGGCATCTCTCACGCACACGCTTTTGCACTCTTACACCCTCACACATTCTTGACATAGGTACATGTAATAGAGATTTCACCCTGTCTTACACTGGAGACAGTTTGCGTCAAAAAACCTGCACAAAACCTCCTTGCTTACCTCCATTGTTTTCTTATAATGGGACAATTTGCTCTTTTGCATGCGCTCCATCGCAGACTCGTACTGTAAGAAACACACAGAAGTAAGCATTTTATGCTTTGGACTTTCACCCCCTCCGTTTTTTTTTTTAGGGGCAGGATTAGGAAAGCCATTGTCAGCACCTTTCTATGAGCCACGTGCCTGCAGGCAAAATCATTTCACTATGCTTTTATAAATGTCAGGTTTCTAAGTGACACAGAGAATCAAAGTGCCAGGAAAAAAAAATAATCCAAGGTAATTCTGCTTCAGTTGTTTCCATTAATAGCAGAGAGGTTGTAGATCTTCATTTTCTTTCTCCCTTTTTTTTTTCTTAAGGAGATTAAATAGTGTAACACCCAGTCACAATCAAGAGCTTGATCCCACATCTTTGCAGCCCAAACCACTGTCCCACCCACGTGAGCAAGGGGAGTTGTCCATTTTAAATACAAACGATTCCCGTGTGGTTTATATTCCGTCGCTTCTGGCAAATTTGTGCTCAATGCGCTTTGATTTCCTTTCGTCATCTGGTCAGCGTTGGAAGGACAGTGCTGAATTCTCTTTTATGGCTTGTGTTGTGATATGCTCAGCCTTATGTGACAGTGAGATATGCTCTTACTTGGCAGGGTATGGGTTTCTTCAGTGGGGCTTTTGGCCCTTTAATCTTTATATTCTGCTCAAGCAAAACTCCTTCCAAGGCTACCCAGAGGCTTGCTTCACATTGGGCTAAATAGCACAGTCCTGAGAGCAGCTACAGCGAAACACAAATCACAGCATTTTGGGCATTTACCAAAAATGCTGACACCATCTAGCATGTCTAATGTTGACTTTCTCAGAGCCGCATACTGGATGGAGAAAAAAAGCTTGCCTAAGACTCCAAAGCAGTTTTTCCCTTTTTTCCAGGCCCCTCTAACTGTTTCCAGTTGAGTTGTAGTCTTATTGTTTTCAACAGGAGAGAAAGCCTCTCTCTTTGCAAATTCCAGTGGCAAAGTGGTGGTGGGGGGATACAAATGCTGATGAACTAGGTGCACACTGTCTGTCTTTGTATGCCTTATTTGCTTCATCAGATTGCTGAGGACCTCAAATCTCAGCAGCAGCACTGGTTTTACCCACTCTCATATTCAGAGTTCTCTGCTGTTACAAGTTCCCATGTGTCAGGGTTGTATACACAAGATTTTTGTGGCACTGGATACTGGTCATATGCATTTTCATTTGTTTAAAATTAGCAAAGAAGTGGATATTTTATTTTACCCCTCCATCAATCAGTGCTTTCAGTGTTAAGTGACTGTCTCATCTTTGTCATCAACCCTGTGGGACCAGAGGAGGTGTAAGACCGACTACCGTTGTTTCTATTGAGAGCTGCTTTTTCAAGAGACTTAGAGCTTGGTGAGATCATAGGGGTTGAAATTATGTTAAATATATTCACATTTTCATTATACAACATGAACTAGATGCTATTTATTCCACGTATTTGTAATTCAGCAGATATTGGTGTTGCATTCAGCATGATAGTAATTTACTTTTATGTTTTTAAACATTTGTGTTACCCCTTTGTTTTAGTACATGTTGGAGATCATGCAGGACCATACCAAAGGAACCCAATTAGTAAGTGTATAAAAAAGAGAAAAAGAAGGATTAAGTTCTTAAGGGAATAATAATAGTATCTGCAGTTACACCAGAGAGAGTAAAAGTGACTAAAGCCTGTCTCCTGAGTTCAGGGCACTACTTTATTTCCAGCTGGGATCAGAAAGAGATTTTCTTCCACAGTCTGGTATATGGAGAGAACAGGGCACACTGTTTTATCATCTTTTGCAGTATTCACAGCCTATGGTTGGAGACAGGTCATCAGCACCAGACCATTGACCCAATCTGTTTCAACATTTCTCTAGTTCCTCACCTTTTTTCTTTGCTCCTTCTGTCTTTCTCGGAACTCCTCTATTCCTTTCAGTTCATCCTTCAGCATTACTGCCAGCTGGATATGAGAGTTTCCAACACTTTCGATTTCTAAAGCAAATCAGAATTCATATACAATCAGGGAAAAGGTCTTTAAATATGAAGTCATCTTTTTCAGGAGATGTTTCTGGGATGTGGCTATGGTATGACTTGTCATGAGCAGGGCAGCCTTAAAAAAGGCCTCCCTATGTTTCTGCATGCACTGACACTGCCTATATCCCTGAATAGGGCTCATTGCAGGCCCTCTCAGTGCCTGCAAAATGCATGGGCAAGGCTCCGCGCTGCGGAATTGGAGCACCCACTCAGAGCAGCTTTGGCAACTGCAGAGCCGGCTGCCCCATTTACCCCCCTTCCTTCTGGGGCTGGAGGTCAGACGTGGCGCAGAGGGAGGGAAGGAGCTCTGGCCTCCATCATCACCCCCTGTGTCTGCGGGATTGTCATTGCTCCTGGGAGCTGCTTGCCAGTTGCCTCCAGCCTTGCAGAAATGTCATTAGATGAGGTTGCAAGCTGAGAATTTCCAAGGACCAGGAAAGGTGGATTGAATTTCAGAGCACCTGGCTGATTCTGTTTGAAGTGGCTGGTAACTTCTCACATTTGTCAGCTCTGGTGCCCTCTGAAATAGAATCCTGCATTTTCCAGAAATGTTGAGCTCCCCCACCCAGGCTCTAAAAATACCTTAATTCACCAACTGCTTTTCAAAAGGGTGTTTTTATCGAAACAGCAGGTGCCGGTAGCCAGGTACGCTGTCCTATTGGCTATGATGGTGTTGCATTTTCTGTGTGTGAAAGGTTTTTGTTCAGCTTTAGGCACGTTTAGAAAACATGCTGTTTTGATGTCAGTGGTGTGCAGAAGAGAGAACAAAGCTGATGTTTTGTGGCTTGATCTAGATAAAACTAACTTGAGGAACAAGCCATTTTCTTTGCCACCAGAGAGTGGACCAAGAGCCCAGCCTTGGAGGACTCCCAGTGAGTGTCCTTTCCCTCCACTCTCCACACTTACAGACTGGGAGAGAGTAGTTGAAAAGAGAGGGGGGAAGAGGATGAAAGACCCCAGAGGGGATGGACACATTGTGTGCATGTCTTACCCGGGTCAGAGGGGAAGATATAAATACTTACGTTGCTTGAGCCTCTCAAATGCTGCCTTCAGTGTGCTGTGGGGCAGAAACAAGTGCACTTTATTAGCATAGGCTTCTAAGGATGGGTTGTGAATCTAGAGAAAAAACTTTTCCTTGGAATCTCAAAGATCCACATAGAGAATAAAACTCTTAATAGTCTTGTAATAAAAGTTGACCATGCTAACAAGCACAATAGCGTCAATCTGTTACCATCAGGAAATGCAATAAAATGCTCCATGAAGCAAGGAATTGCGCTGCTCCCTGTGTGCACCCTCTTTTTTAATCCCACTGTATATGTGACTGTGGACGTTAGCAGACGTTTCTCTACTCTGGCACCTTTCCAATGGATACAAGTCAACGGAATGAAATAAAGATGGTCAAGGGGAATTGAGTTTTGGAGCAGCAGCCTGAAGGGTAGAGCGAAATCAGCTCCACCCTCTGTGTTGAATGCAGCACCAGCAATTGTTTCCTCCTCAGTCACCCTTGAAGCTAGAGCAGCTCTGCTATGCAGCGTCCTCCCTACTATGCTTTCCGAGCACCCCCGTGTGGCACAGCTCACGCTCCTTTAAAAAACTCACAAATGGTGCAGACAGCCTACGGAGGCTTTGAAACCCTCAGGTTCCCAGGGGGTTTTGACATCGCAGAAGCACAGCATGAATAAGCCATGCTGTGAAATCCGGCCTCAGGGCTGGGCTGTGAAGCACAGCATGGAGATGAGCAAAAAGAGATGTTATGCTGCTCATCCGGAGGGACCTACATAACTAAGCGGTCCTACAATGTAGAATTGCAGAAGAGCACGACAAGGTAACAATAGATTGTCTCATGTCCTGTTTTTTGGCAAGCCAGAGTCCATTTTAAGAAAGCAGCAGAGATACCAGTGTAGAAGTGATGAGAGACGAAAGAGCATAGACTGTAAAAAGCATTTTCAACTTAATAATTTCCTCTAGCTCTGGGTTTGCAGGCTGGCAGAGCATTTGTATACGCAGAAGCCAGGGCTGTGGTGTGATTTGGAGGTTTTTCAGATTCAGAAATCATCCCTTCAAGACCCAGAGTGTGGTGTTCCCTGAAGGAAACAGTTCTGGGATCTCTGTGGAGCCCTGGTCTACCCGAGGCAGGAGCCCAGGGGAAAAGCCTGTTAATGAAGACCCTGAAGTCTCCCTGGCTGAAGGCTGGCTACCAGGAGAGCCCATAAGAGGACGCATAGCGCTTCCCAGCCACGTGCGACTGCAGATGGGTAGGGAAATCCTCTATCTCGTGGGCCATTTCAGGAGTCTTAAGAGACACATGAAGGATCCTAATTGCCCTGTGTTAATTTAGGCTGGACATCTGTTTCCTGATCAAAGCTTGCTCTCCCAGCAGCAAGGCTGCCTTGCCAGGCGTAAGAGAAATGCACAGGCGAGGGGAACGGCTGAGCCTGTCCTCAGTGGTAACTGCCCTGCAATCCACTTCCAAATCTAAATTTCTAGAGCTATAAGGAAAAGACTTTCAGCCAGAAAATATGAATGTTGAGCTAACTGTTCGATTCTTCCAGCTTTCAACTAGATTTATTTTGGTGAATCTCCTGAGATAAGTCAGGGAAAACATGCTAGATTGAGTATTTTTCAGTATTGTGCTAATAATACTTAAACATTTTGAAGGTTCTTTTTACCATAAAAGAATCTGGTGTGAGATTTTGATGGAAACTGAATTTTCACAACACAAAGGAAACAAACAGTATTCTTTCCACCTAAGTTATTTTAAAAAATGAAATGCCTGAAATAGGTAAATACTGGAATTTAAAAAATAGGGGACAGCTGCAAATTGCACATACTATTTGCACGTTGTGTTGACCTATTGTTTCCAGAGATTTTTTTTCTCCTTTGCTGCTGGTGATTCAGGTTATGCGGAGACTGGCAAAATTGCTGTAGTGGATACTGAAAAATAGTGCTTTCCCAGTATATATCAAGGACAAAAGCAATTTGCTTCTTTTTTGGTTTCCAAGCCTCTGAGCTAACAGAGTAGTTCTCGATCAGAAGCCATACATGAAGCTTTTCTCCTTTTTGCTGACTCTCTCTAAGGACAAGTGTGTCTTCTGGTATAATAATGCATCTGGCTGTGAGCTGGAGAGAGACCAATTTGCCCCTTGCATGGTCTCTAATGGCCTTTTCAGAAAGCTCTGGCCTTTTGCTCCTTGTATGAAAGATTTCTCCAACCAACTCCCCAGCTGCTCACTGGGGCAAAGCCACAGTCCGTAAGTAAATTGAAATAGACTTAAGCCATTTCCTTCCTTATTTTTGTAATAATTTTCTAAAATCAGTGCATCGTTTCCCCCATCCTTATGGGTCTTAAGGGAGTAGCAAATATGTCATTGTGTCAAGTTATGTGTGGGAGAGAATAAATAAATCAAAATTTGACCCATGGATCCATCAGGTATTCCTTGATGACTCCTGGGCTGCGAGGATCTGCTGGCTGCAGCAGCAGTGCTATAGATTAGCTCCTCGTTGCTGCTAGATGCTCTGATTTTATCAGTGAAATAACCCATTTCAGTGTTCTGGAGGCTTTAATGGAAGGAGCTCGTGCAGCAGACATGCAAGCAAGTTTTAATTTTGTCTGTGCTGTTTTGTATGTAGAGTATCTATTACCTATTTCTTCTGGGTGGGTTTGATTTTCTAATAGGATTGATAAGGGCTTTATTCTGAAGCATCCAAAGTGAGGATATCTCACTCTCATGGATATTTTAAAAGAGTGTTTTGTCCTCTCAGTATATTATGCCACTTAGCTTTATGGTAGTAATTGATTTTTTTGTTTGTTTGTTCTCTGGGCAAATTAGAAAACCTGGGGTTGAAAATAATTCAAGCAAAACTGAAAATACTTTCCTCTTTTTTTTTTTTTTTTTTAATTGCTGACTTCTGACATTTCCATGTAAATTCTGGAAGACTGTTAAACCACTCCAGCTAAAGACAGAGCACCAGCCTTCCCTTTGGGCATCCCTACGTGGAGCCTCCTGCAGATGCCTCATTGAAAATAGGGCCGGACACAAATTTACTGTGCATGTTTGTTAAACGACTCCCCCTTGGACACATAAAGATTGGATTTGTCAAAATGAATTTCTGGTGGAAACAGGATTGACTTTGAATCCGGAATAACGGGGACCAGACAGAGCCTGTGCAACAGCCACTGTGCGGCAACTTGTGGTGATTTTTGCCATCTAGTGGCTAAAATATTCTTATCGTTTTCTGGAATAGCGACCCTGGCTGCTGCCTTCATTGGCTGTAGTCTCCTGCTACTCGAGTACAGCGGAATCGAGGTGCTCTTGTAAAATATGCACGTTTCAGTGTTTGTTTTTTCAAGCGGAGGGGGAGAAGGAGAATAGCCGAGCTTTAGGGGAACAGGGGAACCAAGGGGAGAAGCTCATTACAATAAAGCTCACCCGTTGTTTAGCATTCTTGCTCTGTAGATTGCAAACTACGTGCCAAAGTGAATTTAGCCAAATTTACCCAGCACACCGAAGCTGAAAAGGCAACTCTGTCTCTCTAGGGCACTGACCGCTAGTCCCTGTGGCTCTCCTTTAACAGGATAAACATTTACAAAATGCATCATTTGAGAGCTTGGTTTGATTTTTCTCCCAGCAGAACCTGTCCCCTACTTTCAAGGCAGAAAATGCATCCTGTATTTGGGCAGAGGAGCCTTGTTTGGCACTCGGCCACCACCATAGTACAGGTATGAGGAGCAGTGGGGAACCACTGCATCTTATCATGAATCAATTTTATTCACTGTGCAAAATTATCTTATAGTTGGTTCAGGAGGGGGACTCGATTGGAACAGTGTGGGATGACAGCACTTCAAAGTGAACTTGTCCTAGCTGCTCTCTCTGTTTGCTTTCTCACTCTTCGTTTTTGGACCTTGTTTTTGCTTGAGAACGGGGCTGTTGCTGGTGCTGGGCACCTTTCCAATGGTGACACGAGGACCACCAGGAAATGTACTGTAGATAGGGCTCTGGTACTTTCTGCTTCATAGTCATCAAAAGCTGAATTTATGGCACCAGAGATGTAATTAGCCGAGCTCTATCAGTGGCAGTGCTTAGGTCACAGGTATACTCACAACACACGCTGTTGCACCACACTTTTTTTTTTTTTTACTTTTTTTAACTGTAGGCTTGATGATTTGGGCATTTTTTTCAGTACTTTGCCTTTAGAGACTGGTTTAACTGAGTAATTCAGAGAGTCCCTTTACATCTTGTACACAGGAAGATAAACCAGGCTGTTCTAAACGGAAAACCACAGCTTTTTTAATTTTCTTTCTTCTCTACCTTTGCTTGGTGAACAGAAGTGTGAAATAACCCCACCTTCCTTTCTGGTAGGTTTCCATTTTAACATCAACATGAGGTACATTGTTCTGTTCTTATTGTAATTTTTAAAAATATTCTTTCTGAAATTGAGAGAAGTCTCTGCCAGATGAAGTCTACAGACAGCTTTCCAGCACTCCTGGAACTCCTCCAGCACTTCCAGGAACTTAGATCCTGATAACATGGTTAAGAAACCACCCCAATGTCAGTCTCCTGTGAGACCACAGTTAATATCTGTCCTTCCTCCTGCCGCATGGGGAAGACCCAATGTGGTTTTACCAGTATTTCTTTCTGTGAAGCCCAGTGGTGGTGGCAAAGTGTGGGGAAACAAGTTCAGAAGCATCTGGTCTCAAATAATTTGCACCTAGGACTCTTGTCTTCATTGCAAAAGAAGAAGGGGGAGGTGTTGTGCTCCTTTAACGGGGAGGTAACTAAGTCACTAGACCAGGCACATAGCAGAGTATTTCACGTGAGAATCGTATCTAATATTGCTTAATGGGGATGTGGTCAAAACATCAAAGAATTAATTCTGATGGGATGTTTTCTTCTTGTTCTCAGAGGAACTATAAACAGAAAGGCAAAACCACTCAGTGCAACTGGGAAGATTTTTGTACGGGTCCAGCAGTGGTGTGACGTCTAAGCCACCTGTGGTGGAGAAAAGGTGTGAGCAGCACCCTTTCTCTGACCAGAGGAGTTGAAGTTTCTGTCTATAAATTAGTGATAGCAAGGTACTCACTACCATCAGTAGTCACATCAGCTATTCTGGGAGGCTGCCCTGTGCAGCAGGCTGGGCTTAGTGTCAGGTTGAGGGTAGCATATCTTTCATGAAAGTAGTAACAAATGTGGAGAGTTCGTCTAGTGCTGGGGTGTGTCTGCGGACGTGTTTTGCTTCTGGTGCTTGGATATTTTCAGATATGTGTTAGAAGCAGAAGCAGCCCCAATCTGAATGGGATGGGGGTGTGTCATCGCTCCCAGGGCTGGTTACGGGGAGCACAGACACATCACCCCAGGCTTTGCTTGGGCAGGGGTTCAAACAGGATGGCATCTCCAAGTACCTTCTCTTCCCTGTAAATCTGTGCCCGTAGACTCCAAATTAGACCCATGTTACTCCTGAATTACCTATGCCATTCAAATCAAAGGATAAAACAATCAAAACAACTTTTATACCTTTAACATAAAACTAAATTTCCTCATGTCTCTTGGAAAGAGAGCAGCACTGCTCAAAAATGCCTATCCTCATCACCAAAGAGCTTATCTAGGTTGGATTTAACGAGAACTGATCAGAGGCTTAGGTCTTTCAGAGTATGTGCTTGGGTCCATTTTCAGAGTCCTGAAAATTCAAAGTACACATATATAAACTCTGTGTGGGTTCAGAACATTTGAATGGAGAATAAGTAACCGTGGAAGGATGTGACCTTCCAAAATGACTTATAACTTGGGTTCAAAAATGCCTGCTTTGTGTGAATAATACAGAGGACTCTGTATATTGTGTGGCAGACGCACTATATTTATACACAGGAAGCAGCAATTGGCATTTCGTTACAGATGCCCTCACCTCACGCTCCCTGAAATATTCTATTTCTGGCATTGCAGAGAAGGGCAGAGCAGACATGGGCTTGAAGGAACTACCCTTTCCCAAGGTCTGAAGGAGATGGTAGTGGAAAAGAGGGAAGGAAAAAAGTAGGAAATCATACATGAGAAGAGACAAGCAACGCAAATGACAAAAATAGCTGTAGTCAGACTAGGCAGAATTTAACCAGCTACTGCATGTTTACATCAGTTATTTTACGAAAGAACAGACTTCCCAGAGGCTCTATTTCAGCTGAAGCTGAGGATGTATCTGAAAACTGGGCTCTGTAGTGTATTCTGTTCTCATGTTGTTCTGCTGAAGAGTTGCCCAAAGCTACTGCATGGAAATTCCCAGTCACCTTGCAACCTGAAAGTGTTTCCTCTTAAAGGCGTGAGCTCTGCTGAGAATCATCTATAGTGTGTCGAGACATCATTACTGCGTGCGCTACCATTAAACACTTGCAACCTTGATCTCGGTTTGTAGCTCAGCTGAAAATCCCCGGTTTCTGTGCATCTTCTCCCACGTGTGCAACACAGAATATGGGGAGTTAAAAACAATTCAACAGTTTAAACTTGATAACATGTAGTTCCCTCTCCCCCACTGGATATTGGTGTAACCTGGCATTTGCCAAGAATACATGGCTGTAGCTTTGTAATCATCTTTTTCATAATTTCTTTTATGATTAGAGACTATGAAATTGTGATTCAGATATTTTTTTGTAATTAAAAAAGTGAGATAAGAGAGCTTTAAAATTAGTATAAAGTAGGAATGAAAACATTTCTAAAATTCATTTTAGCATTGACTTCTGGTAGGTGAGCTCCAGAGCTCCGTTTCTGTGCAGCATCCACCCTTCCATCCTCCCGGCTGCAGTCCTCACGACTTCTCCTAGGTCTGACCCACTCAAGAGGTACATTTGCAACTGGTTTTCTCCCGTGGTCCCTTCCAATACCTATTCTCCTCCCAATGCTTTAACTAAGACTCCCCAGCTACCTGTATTCCCGGGCATAGCCTGCATCCATGACTGCTGGCACATCCAGCTTGAAAGCAGCAGCCAGCCTTTTCCACAGTTTTGGTGTTATTAGGGACCTGGGTGTGTTTGTGAGAAGTGGAACAGGCAGTGGGACGGCAGCTCACCAGTGCGGAGGTGTGTTGTGGAACCCCACTGCAAGGAAGCCCATCTGCCTCTGTCATGTGTGGCTGATCTAACGCGGCAAGTGTGGTGAGGTGGGCTAAAAAGCTACAAAGACAAAGGCACTTCTGCACTTAACAGGAAAGTACGTTGCTTAAGACTCTTAAGGCTATTACATACAAACTGCTGCTGGTGTAGCAGCCCTTCAACTACCAATTGCTAAGGCTAGAGGATTATTTAGAAGAAATATCCTCATATGTTTGCCCTGTTATTCTACTCTTGCCTTGGGATCTATTCTTGAGGACAGAATATTAGGCTGACTTTGGTCTGAGCCCGTGTGACCCTTCTTGCAGTCTTGCACTTAGATTCAAGTGTGTGCATCCTTTTGTACGTTAGCATGAACTCCCCGAGACCCAAAGCAACTGCTGAGTTAGATCTGTGTCATGGGTTGGAAAGAGGATATCTCCCTTCCCTATAGGAAGTAGTTTCTACCAGCTGCAGTGCTCAAGGCAAGGGCAAGCAGCCAGAACGCCTGAATTTGCTCGAATCAGGCTGGACTATTGAATGATTGTGTCCTTTGGCTGTTAGGCAGCACTTAGAGGGAACTTTTATTTCTTGAGCTGGAAGCTGGAGTGTTTGTTTGCTATGCCCGTGGTAACCAGCACCAGCTTCTTTTAGAAACACTGTCTTTTCTTTTTTTTTTTTTTTTTTTTTTAAATAAAAAATAAAATAAAAAGTAGTTCCAGCATATGTCTCTCATTACGGCATGACTGTCTCTCTGATTTTAGTTTTGGTAGAAATTTTTCTACAGCTGTAGAATATTTCTACAGGCTCACCATGGCCACTTCCAACACTGGTTTGAAAAAGAACAGCAAGGACCTCACTGAAGTCAGTCACACCTCCCGAAGGAGCGCTAAAAACTTGTCCCGTACTAGCTCTCGGGTCAAAGTGATTTCTTACATTTCTGCTGCTAAGGAGTCTGCAGGTAGAGACACAATGCTGCCCTCTTTTCGCAGGTCACGATGTTATATTACTGCTGATACTCAGTAGTGAAGTGTCCTAGTAACTCTTGGCTTCTAGTTGTCTCTGCCAAGCACGAGCAGTGCCGGTCCATGAGGGGTCAGTTCTCCATCAGAGGAGTTGTAACGATGCCGAGGGAACAAGCACTGGGCAGCATATGGGATGGAAACCTGGTGGCTACTGTCACCTAGATTTTTCTCAAAGCTATGGAGAGCAGTCCCAGAGTTGCTGTTACATTTCA
The DNA here is from genome assembly GCA_013398915.1 of Dromas ardeola. Taxonomy (NCBI): domain Eukaryota; kingdom Metazoa; phylum Chordata; class Aves; order Charadriiformes; family Dromadidae; genus Dromas; species Dromas ardeola. The sequence goes on along the minus strand of VYZM01005809.1, from coordinate 76,104 downwards.
GCGAGCCTTTCCCACTATCTTTCGAGTCAGCAGCATATTCCTTCATCTGTGTTTCAGTCAAATAAAAAAGGGCGGTTGAAGCTATTTATACGTTTAGCTGAGTTCAGCAATTTGCTCCAGCTGAAGCAAAATCTTCGTGGAGAAGGAAAGAGCCTGAAAAAAAGGTTGAAATTGTTCTTTTCTTTGATTCAAAACTAAAAGCTTTTAGAATTTGGGGACAGCTTGGGAGAGAACTGTTTTCTACAGCGATGGCCACTACCTGGAGCCCGTGCCATAGACTTCTCCAGGCTTCTCCCCGTTGCTTGCATTTATTCATTGTGCTTATTCTCTTCGCCTTGCTTCATGCCGGTCCTGACTGTGCTGAAGTAATGACCTGGGCAGTACCCCCCCACCACTGCCTAATTTCTCCCTTGAGCAGACCCTCTTCCCTCCAAGCACAGGCTTTGTGCTTCTTCTCTCCTGCTCTGCTTCCCATAGCAGCTACAGAGCATCGCTTTGACCTGGTGGAGTGATGGGAGGTTTTTGCAGCCAATTCATTAGCTTCAGAAGTTGTGCTAAACAGAATTGATTGGCCTGGGTATTTTCTGATACTGGAAGTTTTTGGGTGGTTGTTGCAGACAGATTTTCTTGTTCTTTTTATCGAGTTTTTGCAAGGGTCTCAGGTACCTTCCTGATACTGCGAACGACTGAGGTGTGAAATAATTTCCCAGGAGAAGTGACAGAACGCCTTAGTAGCTGAGGTGTTTAAAAGATGACTGAATTTAAGACTAGAGGATAATAATTTTGCATTAGCAAAAAATGAGTGAGTGATCTAAAATTAGTAATTCCTGCTCCTTTGCAATACATAACATGGCACAGGAAGTTCTGTAAAATGTTCGGCAAAAAAACCCTGGAAACTGCTTTTTTCCTGGTGAGTGTCAAATGCAAGTTTTAGGTACAAATGCCTGCACAGCACCTTCATTAGACTTTATTTGAGAAATGCTGCTACCCAAAGCTGCGTTCAAAGATGCAAACAGCCCTGTTCAGCCTGTCGAGTATTTGTAATGCTACTAGGACTCAGTGTGCTAATCAATAATAGGGAGTCCTATGCAGAGGAAGCAGCTGGAATAATGCATGGGGATAGGTGTAGCATAGTCCTTTCAAGCTTTTCTTATAATAGGCGGTACATAGGCTCCCTCCCTCTGGTCTTCCTGAAGGACTGACCTTGGGAGCAGAACTGCTGTCAGCAATCAATGTCACATAAACAATCAGAAACTTCACACCGCGTCAAAAATTTTCAGGTGTTGAGACCTAATATTTCTTTTTCATGAGTTGTTCCAGCCCTGAATAGACCCTCGTTTTCTCTGATTTTAAAGTGTTTACTTTGGATAAATGCCCTTCACCACCCATCTATGTAACTCCTGAAACAACCGGAGGATGCTGACTGACAGAAAGCAAAGTGTCCTCTCTCTGCTTCGGAACAGATACAGTGAGACATTTGCTCTGATAAAAATATCAGCGCAAAGCTGGTCGCTAACCAGACCTGGCGTGGGTTTATGGAAACATAGTAAATCAGCTCTGCTCCATGCTTTGTTGGTATATTCAGCCTTCTCTCTATGCCAAGCTATAAAATTGCCGGATCAAAGTGGAGCTGGGCCCAAGTCCAAACTTCCCCCAACTTGAGGGGAGCTTGGATCCATATCCCAACTCTGGGACTTGGCTCTGCCTCTAAATCAAGTTCTTATAATCCCTTAGGAAAAGACAGGCCCATGAATTATCCACTAAGTCACAGAAGGGCAGCCAAGGCTGTCGTGCTTCTGAATATGTTTGCTCTGCCTGCCTGCATTGCCAGTAAAGAAATTTAAGTGGAGCCTTTCGTTAATCCTGGAACACTGATCTTAGCCTTTGGTTTGGGAAGAAGCCATCCATCCTTAATCTGCTGTTTTAATTTCAAAATATTTTTTCTTCTCCTTCCTTTTCTTCGATTAGGTCTATGAATTGAGACACTGGGAAGGCAGAAGCCATCTCCAGCAACCTGTGCTGGGAACCTTGCTGTATTTGCATTGCTTAGGGGCAAGGGAGAGGTGGAGCACGAGGAGAGGAGAGGCTTCCACGTTCTCTGGAGTGAGCGTCAGCACTCTCCGCTTGGGTTAATGCAACAGTTTCCCTGTCACCTTGGATGTACCACCACCCAATTGATGGCAAGTGCTACGGGTGATTGCCTGGCACTTGCATGCCATGGTGGTGCAAGGGTTTGAGGTCAAGTTTTCCCATAAAATATGAGCAGGAAAACCCACTCACGCTGAGAATGATAAAGCGACGTAAAAAGGAGACTGCAATTAAGAAATGAGATGTGCGATGGATGAGGGTAGCAGGCCCCAGGGATCAATAGAGCTGTTTTGTGTTTAGATTGAGGTCTTCACTTTCAGACTTCACTTTCTGTGACCCCAAATCTTCATCCTCTGCCACCTTATTACTGTATTATTACTTGTTACAGTAATGACAAAATGTCTCATTATTGCTGCTACCATCAATAATAGCAGCAGTTTATCAGCAGTGTTTATTAAGTTAAATTCCATGCCAACATATATCTTCCCCTCCCAACACAATTTATACGTGATCTAAGATAGTAGTAGAGGAGACAGAGAAAAATATGTGTCATTTTAGTATATTTCAGTAGTTCCATTGATTTGTTTCAAATTAAGTCCCTTCAAAGAGGTTTAAAGTTTGTATTCCTCAGCTAAGCCTTTTTCCTCCTGCAGAAGCTAATTTTTTGGTGTCTTTGCACTTTGTGTTTGTTCTGTCACACTCTCTCAATGTCCACCAGCTTGCCAGGATTGCCAAGCCACCATCCTAACCATTTCACAACCTTTTCCTTTCCCATTTTTTTCCATTTGCTTTTGGAAGGAAATATTAAACATTGTTAGGAATCCTGAAATTAAAAAATTTCTCAATAAAGACCTACTGTCAATCCCCAAACAGAGATTTTTTTTGTGAATCCTGCTTTGAAGGACTATGGTGTTTCCCCATTTTTCCTATACATTGTGAAGTGCTGTGTAACGTGCTGAAGTGAGCAGCTTATGCCCCCATTCATAAGCAAAATGCAGGAGTCTGATGTTGCTTCCAAAATGCTTTCGTTTGCACTAATAATAAAATAATTCCTTACTTGATTTCTGTTTGTCCTCCTGCTTTTCGGGCAATTTGGATCAGCTCTTTCCCATATCTCTCTTCTGCTTGTGCTCTGTTAAAAGAAAAACTTACTCAATTTCTCTTAAAGGTACCAGGATCATGTTTACACAAATCTTGCAATTGCATCCAAGGTATAAAACATGACAGATACAATTTCTTTAATTTCTCTCTCCCTCTCCTCACATCTAGTGCTATTAGTTACCTCTAAAATATTTCTGGTGAGCTATTTCTAGAAGAAATGAGGGAACATGAAGCCCGTCTCCATGGCTTTGATTACTGTGGAGTGCTATGTACAACTCTGTCCCCAAAAACCTGGGTTCTTAGAAGAAGCAAGAGGTGTATGGAAGTGTAGTGAAGCTACTCAGATCAGAGAGCCTCTTTTGCAAAAGAAACCTAAAAGATGATGGCTTGACCCGTCAAAAGGAAGACTGGGAGGGGAGTGAAGAGTAGATTCCAAAGGATTCATTTAAGAGAGGTCATGAACAAATGGGAGCCCCGAGTAGCAGGAAAATTTCCAATCATTAGAAGAAACATGAGGTGCTGCTTGAAGAGCTGCAGTGGAGGCAGAGGGGGAAGGAGCCCTGCTAGTTGTAAGGTGAGGCTGTGGCAGCTTTGTGGAGGGGACAATATGATGCAATGTCTCACCTAATGGGGAACTGTAACTAGTGACTCAGGAAAGTAGTTCTGTTTCTATGGTTAATAAAGGCATACAATTATTTCTTTGCCATTTTCCCCTCCCCCAGCTCTGGAAGAAATTTCTGTTCTCTGTTTAAAAAAAAGACCAGTATTTGTACTAAATGTGTTATGTCGTTTCTCCTGGGTGCAAGACCAGGGTGGAACTGAGTTTTTAGTCTTTGAGTAGCTGCTAAAAACTACTGAATGGCCAATAATAAATAATGAACAGATAGTCTGTGGCTAGGACTGGGGGGGAGGGTGGTGAAGTTTAGGCTAATTCCAGTTCTCAAAAGGGATTTCAGAGCGTTTCAAACAGTTTTGAGCCTGAAACTTGGCACCTTAGAGAAACGTACTCTTTGTTCAAAAAAGGAATTTTGATGTGGGTGCAAGGCCGTGCAACCCCGCTGGTTTGTCCTCACATCCATCTTCCCACTCGGCCACGCTGTGTTTTGTTATTGATATTTGCTGAGTTCCAGCGGTTTGAGGGCTGGTCTTTCAGTTTTGCAATGCGGTGGCTGTTGGGGTGGGTCTCTGAGGGCACTCCACCGCCCTTCCAACTGTTCCTCTGCCTCTGACGGCTGCAAGCACCTTACGTTGTAGCCAGCTGTACCCATGACTCTGGTGCAATTCCACTGGTTTGCAACCAGCTTCTGTGACCTGAGGCAGGCTCGGCCTGGGGGCTTTCCCCCAGTCCAAGGAGATCTGTCAGGCTGGTGAAATAGCAGTGCTGAGCCTACAGTTGCCGCAGCCCGGAGTGGAGGCTGCTCTTGGCCTCTGTCCATGGCTTCCATGTGTCTAATGCTGCACATGGGGTTAGTTAATTGCTGTCATCCTGCACTAGATATTGCTGCGTTTTAGCAGGGTGTTCCTACATCACTGCTTTGGGGTTCCTCCTAGAAGAACGGGGTGCAAAATGGCCACACAGAGGTATCACTTGATTTTCATGTTTGATGAATGAAATGTCATTAAAATGGAAATATACTGCAAAGACACATAACACTGCACAAGTAGAATAGATTAATTTTCTTTTGATCTTAAGAACAAGAAACACTTTCATGTCAGAGACTTTGCTTGGTGTCGGTGGATGTACAGCAGTGAGAATAACTCCATTTTGCTTGCTCAGGACACAGTATATCACAGGAAAAAAGCACGGCCGGCTCTTAAGCTGGTCCCAGCTCCAGCAAAACCCTTGGGTCAAATCTTCTTGAAATCTCAGCCATGGGACTGGGCTAGCCTGGGGCCAGAGGAGTTTGACAAGAGACTGACACCATCTTTTCACGTCTTGGTGCTGCCTTTCCTGCTTCTTGGTACTCTTGCACACAGCTTCTAGGTTTCCCTGTGGCCATCAAGAGCTGGAACATATTTTGTATTTTAAATCTGGGGCTTTGTTCTGGAATACAACTGCTTTCTCACTCCCCAGCCCCTTAGGCCCTCCTCTGGACTAGGCAGGGGCGTTTGTGAGCAAAAATGACTGGGGTAGAAAACTGATAAAGTGTTAGTGTAGCCAGGGCAGCTGGTATCAGGACTTGGGGCAGCTGCTGCAGGAGTCCTCCTTGAAATTCTGTCATGAAGCTCATGATATGGGCAGCCTCTAGGAACAGAGATTCATCCCATGCTTTGATCTCCTCCTAGGTCATTCCAATTAATGATGTGAGAACAAGCCAAAACAAACATTTTCCAGAAATAAACTGGAGATAATACCTTCTTTCTGCAACTTAGTGCCCACTATCTTTTCTCCTTTTCATCCTCCCCCAACAAGCACACACACATATACATGCTCACTGAAATGTTTTGGGCAAAAGTGCAAAAGTTCATGGAAACAATTGTTCTTGCAGCTTTCAGATCTGCAAAATAACTGTACGTGTATTTTTTCTTCTTTGTGGAAAGTCCTTTGTGCCTCCACCACAAGCCAGGAAGAACCTTATCCTGCAACTTGCAGAAACCTCTGTAGTGTTTTGGAAAGAAACACAGGCGTGTATAGCATCAGATGCATGCTGCAGTGCGGAGCCTTCCTGAAGCCTGCAATGCAAGTCTGATCTCTGTAAGTTATGAGTCACAAAGGAGCTATTTTAAACAGTTGAAGCTAAACTACCATCAGACAGGTGTGACTTCAGTACTGTGTGATATGCTTCCACCAGTGGTCAAGAAAAACAATTTAAATAGCTTCAGATTTTGATGGGAGGCTCTTCATACTCTGTGAAATCGTCAACTTCCAGTTTGACAGCTCATATCCCCTTGAAAATCCCAATGCTTGAAAAAGTAGCCTTCAGAAATGCAGAGTAAAACCAGAAAACTAGATGGGGACAGCATGGGAAGAAAAAGCAGGCTGTGACTGAGGAAGGCAGAGCAATATTCATAAGGAGACAGTTCTGAGATGAACTGCTCTAGGATTACCTGCTGAGTAGATGTTCTGTACTGTGTGATCTTTCCTACAGGTCATGCGTGAGCATGTATGTGCCTCATACTACATGTTGAAACTGTTGAACCCCAGCCACTTAAAAACAGAGCCAAATTTCAGATACATTTTTCCAAGTCAGAAGTACAAAAATGAATGGCAAAGGAGTCAGAGCGGCTGTGTAGTATGTGTTTTCTCACCCACAAAAGTGTCATCTCTCCATAGCTGTTGCTGAGCGGCACCCAAGAAGCACGTAAATGATGCACAAAAACTACAACATTGCTATTCAAAGTCTGGTAAGGTTGACGAATGACGTGAGCTGTGTTGGGTGTCTGGGAAAAGCTTTTGGTAGCATTTTACGTAGCTTTGTCTGTATTTGAAAAATGGCCCGTTTTTGGTAGTTGCAGGAAACTGAAACAGTGCCTGTGGCAACAACATGGTCAAAGAGAAAGAAAAATGTGCAAGTCATTTGCTCCCTGTAAAGAGGGAAACTCAGTAACGCCACTTCTGGATGTGTGTGCTACCATATGATTCTGGACCAATAATGACCTGGGTCTTAATGGACCTCTGGATTTCTGACTCTTTCAACCTTCTCTTCTCAAATCTTTGAAGTTTCTATTTGTTATCTACCTACAAAAATCACATCAAAAGGCTGGGATTCAAATCACTCAGGCTTTTCTATGTAAACCAGTATCACTACTAAATTCAGAAACAGCCTACTGTTCCTTTCCAGATGCTGAACAGGAGAGAAAATGGAGGCTGTTCACACTTTTTTCACCCTGATTTTCTTACCTCTGCTTGAGCAAATCCTCCACATCTTTGCACATCTTCCTCCCGTCCAACAGCCGCTGTACGAGCACCTCGTAGCCAGTGTGGAAGGTGAACTCCTTGCACTGAAGACAGAAAGATACAGAGGTCAGTTCATTTGTGTGCGTAGTTTGCAGGTTTACCAGATGCCTACTGTCAGTCATATGGAGCAAATTAACTTTCTGGAAAAATCCAAATGGACCTTTAGAATTGCCCAGAACAACGGCAGCTGGGACAGGGCTAAGGGCACAGGTATGGACGAGGTTTCTCCAAAGTGAAAATCTGTAAAAGCTTTTATTAAATCAAGTTTGTTTTTTTTAATACTGAAAAAGTGAAGTGGGTCGCAAATTTTCCTGCATGGAAAGCAGCACTAGCTGTCTTTTTGGGGAAGTCATGTTTAGCACTGGGTATGGGATGTTTGCAGAGCAGAGATGTATAGTAGCTCTTTAAGGACAACAGCTCCTCTTCCCATATGTTTTCTAAAAAGAATGGTCAGAGTCCACTCACTGCCACAGGACTCTTGGTGTTACAGTGACCCGCTCTCTAGATGCGAGCAGAGAAGTGAAGGAATCTTGTGCTCGTACATATATCGATATATGGGGTAGTGGTTGTGCCACCCGGTCAGTGGTGGGGTGTTTTAATGAGAGGATTCGTAGCACAGGGAGGCAGTTTGCTGTTAGACAACACTTGGGTTGTGATGTGCTGTTATGTCTTCCTTTGGGATTGCTGTAACAACTCTTCTCATCGTTTCAATCAGCCTGCCTCTGGTGTAAATTCAACATGACAGGGTTTAAAAAAAAAAAAAAAAAGTTGAAGATAGGCATGTGGAGAGCTTATATACGGGGACACTGGGTCTGTGTTTCTGAGACGCTTGCCAATGAGTGCTGCTTCCCTTGCTTTTGCATTCGCCACCCAATCTCCTGTGCAATACATGGGATTCGCTTGTGCCTTTGGGTATTTTGGCAGCCTTCCTGCCCTGTGTTCCCACATGGGAAATGGAGCCAGCCAAGGCGATGTGTGATTTCCAGCCAGCCACACTAGACAGGTGAGGTCACTGAGCTGGGTGGAGTTTGTCACCCCAAAGCCAGGGCTCTCATCTCCCACCGGGGCTCTGCACCCTCTGCAGATCAGGGCCACATTCCTCTGCTGTGGTCTAGGGCTACAGGTCTCTCCCCATCACACAAGTCCATGCGTCAGGCTCATCCCTGTCCACGTAATCCATCAGAGTACACCCCTGTGCATCTGAGACAAAAATATCCAAGTAATGAGAAGAAAAACAATTAATCTTTCACTTCTCCAGTCTTTTCCCCAGCTTCCAGATTGCACTGGAAATGGTAAATCAGAGTCACAACGAAGTCTGTGCTGCTGAGGAAATGCTGGAAGCACAGACAGGGACAGGAATAAAGTTGGGACGTGCTCTGAGTGTGGCTCTGGGAGAGGATTTCTGTGTTCTACTCCTGGTCCTCCCACTGACTCACAACAGGATCAGGACAAGCCATTTTTACTTTGAGAGCCTCCGTTAACCAGTACGTAGTGATAATGTTATTGAAAATGTAGTGGTGAATGTTATCTGAGCTTTATGTTATAGCATTATGGTAAAATCATGGACTGTGTAACCATAAAGAGAGTGAATATGTTCCTTCCCTCAAGCAGTTTATGTACAATACAAGTGCTTATATATGAACTGAATACAGTTTATCCATCTACCCACTGTCCCCTAAGCAGTTATCATTTAATAATTGCATTAGTTTATTGCTTTCCACCATGCCTGTGAAGATGACAGCTGTTAAGTTTTGGGTCTCCTGAAGGATCCAATGGCAAGCAACTATTGGACACTTGAGCTTGCAGCTTTGCTTTCTTATTGCTGGGACTGGAGAGGAACAGGGCGAGCTCTGGGGGTGAATGGGGGTGGCTGATGGCAGCCTCAGTGCTGCTCACCCAGGCCCTAGGGCTTCTGTGGAGATTTGCACACCTGGGAGCAGGTTTTTTTGCTTCTTCAAGAGCTAGGATAAATTTCTGTAGACAATCTTTGCAAACCTACAGGTTGTAGTAACATTTCCAGTGCTACAGTTTCTTGGCAGCAGTAATTCTTTCTTCCCTAATAGACACTCTTATCATGAGCAGTGGGGAGAAAGGAAAGGGTAGGATAATGGTTCACAAGAGACACAGACAAATGTCTCTACCAGCAAAGTCTCTGCACTACAGAGCCAGGCGAGATAATAATGTAGATAAAAGAATATGGAGAGAGCGCAATGGATCCACTGTTATCACTGTTGCAACCCTGGGAAAATGATAGGATTACATATGCTCATCTGATGCATATGACCGCCCCTTAAGAAACAGGATCTCAAAAACAAACCATCCGTTTTTCTAATGCTTCCAAGGCAGATTATACACACACATCCCAGCGAGGGATACTGCTGTGAAGTAAATGAAAAGAAGCAAGTTTTTGCCATTCATAGAGGGAAGTAGGAAAGGTTCTTGATAATACCCTGACAATGGACTTGTCACTTCCTCCCTCTCCCTTTTTTTGAGGACATCCCAACAGCAGAAGGCATTGCTGCTGCAAAAAACTCCCATAAATTGTTCCCTCTGCCTGGCAGAAACCACTCTGGTCAGATGCTCCACAACCAACGCACAGCCCAAACATTTTGATTGTATATTTCCAGATGCAATTAACTACATCCCATAGCTGTGTACACAGCTTCCTTGTCCCAGAAATGCTGCCCAGAGCATCATATGGTTTATATCGCCAGTCAGGCACACGGCCATGAGCAACAAACAGAGAGTGATTAGCACACTGTAAAGTTACTCTGCCACTTCTGTTTAACATATCTCTTTGTTTAGTAAATGCTAAAACTCACTCACTGTTTTCCCCCACCTCTTTTAAACTGTTGCTATGATGAAAGGATGGCAAATTCTGTACATCTGAGAGAACCAGTTATTAATAATTCCCTAAATAAAGAATGTAACATCAAGTCATTATCAACTGAAAAACATGCACACAAACACAACAGTGTGCCAGGGGTCAGCCTGCTGACCAGTAACTCTAATAAAACTACCTAATGGACTCGATTCAGCCATTTGGACATCTTGGTCTAAGCCATAAAAATGCAAGGGGAAGAAGCAATGCCATATTAAAAACTGCATCAAGGTTCACTCTGCCTTGGTGGCCAAGAGAATTAATTTTGTGGCACATCTAACGAGATACTGTCACAGTTTGAGATAAAGGATCCTTTGTAAGCTACGTTGCCTGCATAGCACAGCTGTGCAGTCTTGTTGGAGCTCTGCAAACAGGCTTGTCTCCAGGACGTGCATCCACATTTTTACTGGCACTAACACAGAGGGAACAGGTTGGTGCTGCTCCCCACTGCTCACGACACATTCTGTGCTCCACCTTTTTGCCTCCCTACTTCCTTACTGCAAAAAATTTAGAAATGCAAAAGCCAGATTTTGCTTATTATAACTATAGGAATATTTTAGCTCTTTCATGCATATAGAAAGACAGCTGTTTAAATGTGAAATCTGTCATAGCACTTGTACATTCCTAGATGGCAGGCTTTCTACCAAGCAGGGTACAGGAGAAGTGTTCTCACCATCCATTCTGTGCGCTTGTGTGCACAAGTGTATGCCAAGTGCAGGCAGCCACTGCCTTACTCAACAGTTTTGCTTTCTGTCTGTTGCCTGTTAACATGAGTAAGACTTAAACTTTTTAAAAATGGAGCCACTGCAGCCGCATCTGAAGGAGGGCTGGAACCTCCTCCGATGGAGGCATCGGTTCCTACCTGCTAGATTCGTCTGGGTTTTGTCCCTGTGGCTGACCCTTACAGAGGGATTTGGCTCCAGCTAAATGCAAGTCTAGAAAGGACTTCCCACCTCATTTAATCTTTCTTCATTTTGGGGGGAGCCATCTCAAAATTTTCTTTATTGTCCTCACTATGTGTTCCTGAAGAATGCGGAAGCCGCATTTCAGAAACCACAGCATCTGAAATCTACACCAGGGCTGCCTCAGCCTCCCAGGCAGCAGTTTGGCTGTGGTCTGAATAGCTTGTGCCACTAGCATGTCGCAGGCAAGGAGTGAGAGGAAACGTAGCCAGGTTACGGCCCAGGTTTAGACCCTTACCCTGCAACATTGCTTCTTAATTTCCAACCACAACCATAACCACCTTAGCCATAAATCATTTAAGGTTAAGTTGACTTCCACAAACATTTCCCTTTCATTTCAACAGCTCTTTTTCTTCCTTCATGTGTTGTATAACTACATCATCTCTCACCCTCTTCTTGAATCCAAACTAACCTCCTTTGCCCTTTCCTGAGATACTGTTTTTTCATTCCATTGATTCCCGTGTGTTCCTATAGTACCTGTCCAAGGTTGAATAAATTCCTGTTGGACAAGGATAATGCTCTGCTACTACAGTAAAGACTAATAGATTCTTTGTACCATGTCATTAGTGTTTGCTCTCTAAGAAACACTCCTGGTACATCAGAGGATCATATTTGCCTTCATCTGCTGTGAACTCATACCAGTGGCACCTAACTGAGCTACGATCTATTGATATACCTGCAATTTTCTCCTCTCCTGCAATTTTACTTAACAAGGTCCAAGAGTGTATTGCTACTGATCTCTTACTCTCATTTTGCACTTTGAAACTTCAATTTTATCTGCTTTCCCTTACCCCAGGCTTGAAGGTTATCAGATACCTCCTGTACAATATTTTCTTTCTACCTATTTGTTTGAACAACAGCTATTTCCAGCTGATTCTTAATGTCTTATGCCAGTACCTCCAATGAATATATTGAATAAAATTAATCCTGAGACCAGCTCTCAAGATCCCTTCCTCCAGCTCCCTCCATTTCCATTTTGGCACAAGCCACCAGCGTCTCCCCCAGACGTGTCCGTTTGCCCGCTTTACAGTTCTTCTTCTCCTGCTGGTGTCTGTTCAATCGTGTTTTGTTTTTCTTCTCTAGTTTCTTTAGGATTTCCTGTGTAGCACTATAACAGACCCCACATTTTCTCTGTCAAGACAATCAAGGCAGCATGATTGTATCACACTAAATAACTATATAGCCGTGATAAAGCTGTCTTGCCTTTATTCTATTTTCCATTTACCATTTTATGTTATACTTAGCGTTTGCACCGAATGGTTTTGTAAAGGCTGCTATAGTTGCACTACTCAGCTAGCGCTTGGGCACCTCTCTGCTGGGACTTCATAGTGATTATAAGACAACTGATGAATAGTCAAAGAACTATTTTTTTTATGAAATTAGGGAAAAATGCTTTGATTAAATAATAGATGTACTCATTAAATGTGTAAAACATAATTTGTTTATAAAAAAATCTAGGTAGTTCCTTGGAAGAGGGTGATTTGAATCACCATCAGTAATTTGTCTCATTGCCAAGAAAGTGATTCCACCTAGTCAAAGCATGTGCAGCTGTGAAAGAGGATTTACTCATTGTTATTTTAATAAAAAGGATTAGTTAACCTGTGTTGTCCAGCAGACCTATAATCACTAGTAAGAAAGTGCCTGACAAAGGGATTTCAGTGTTGCGGGCAGATTCATATTGTCCTGAGATTCTTCCATTAATACTCCACATGCACGTTGATCTCTGCCCCGGAGCCTGGGGATTTTCTTCTCATGGGGAGAATCACAGCTAAGGGAGAGGCAGCATCTCCTCTCCTCTTACTGTTTATGAAAGCTGATTCCCTCCAGTGCAATGGGCAACACCGTTCCTCCAGAGATGAGAGGAATGTTAAGGGGAGTATATGACTGAAAAAACCCCCAAATTTTATGCTCTAGTTTAATCAGAATAGCTTTTTCTAGAATACTTGAAAGGAGGCATGGAAGACTGCAAGCAGAGGTGTTGACAGCAAGCACACAGGGATATGCTTTCTTCTTTCCATTTCTTTTTTCCTCTGAGGCTTAACGATGCTGCTCCCTCCCATTAGCACTTTCCTAAAGAGATGGGCGCCTCGGGACTGCTCCATCCCGCCTGGCAGAAATTTCCCCATAGGCGATCACACACGTAAACATCGGGAGTTAATTGTGGGAGAGATTATTCACGGCTTCCTCTGAGCTGGTTTCTGCAGCCAGGAGGGAGAGGCTCTGAGGATTTTGGTTTGGTAATGAAGGCTGCAGGTGGGAAGACTGATGGTGTCAGTTCCCTGCCCAGAGGGGAGAAAGTTCAGAACAAAGACAGCTGGGGGTTTACATAGTCTCTTCCTACCTGCTGGTTGCAGAAAGCTGAGTAACCTCGTGGTAAGTCTTGTGTCTTTAGCCTCGAATCAGCCTTACAGCACACCTCTTATCTGAGCCTTGTGCTGCCGGGTGCTCAGAGGCGGCTGCGGGGCTTTTTGAAGAGCGAGCATCTACGTTTTGAAATCATGAGGGTACTATTGCAATAACGTCAAGTAGGAAAGACTGAAATGCTTTACTGGTTACTGAAGCATGGTTTTGGTAAATAGCTATTACAATGGACTGAACTGAAGCAAAAGGCCAGGCTGGATGGGCCTTTGAGCAACCTGGTCTAGTGGGAGGTGTCCCTGCCCAGGGCAGGGAGGTTGGAACTAGGTGATCTTTAAGGTCCCTTCCAACCTAAACCATTCTATGATTCTAAAATTATCCAGGCTTGTGGGCAAAGCTCTCACTAGACTGTTATGCCCTTGCATGTCCAACTACTCATATTCAGAAAGTGACGTGAATTGCTCAAGTCATCACGATTGTGCTATAGGAAATGTGGGCTCTTCTGTTGTGGCTGGTTTTCTTGGAGCATTTCTAACGCAGTCCTTGGACCTGGCTTGCCCACCCAGAACTCTTTTTAGACATAGTTTACATACCACTAATCATACCTCTACCTGCTCCTGCAGGATAATCACAGATAATCACAGAATCATGGAATCACAAGCTGGCTTGTCAGCAGCTTAGCATCTCAGCTGCTTTGTGGCTGAAGTTTTATGTCCTGTTTGGTAAGTGCCACTGCATCTCGCAGGGGAGCTGCTGTTCTGACTGTCAGCAAAAAAAGGCCTCTTCCCCAGCGCCTCCAGCTGCAAAGCTGCTCACTAGATTTCTGCAAGGAACCAGGTCCCAGGTGGAACACTGGGAGAGCAACCCCCCGGACACAGCACAGCAACAGCACTACCCTGATGGGGGAGAAAGGGTGGACAAGAAATAACTACGGTGCAGACACTGGATGCATCGCTTGGTGCATGGCAGGGTAGTGCTGAGCTACCGTGGTGATAAAGATGGTATCAAAATCTGCACATTAACTGGTTTGCACATCTAAGGTGGGCCTGGCTGCAAGCCATAATGGTACAAGCACTGACAGTTACAGCGTAGCTATCAGATATTCTTATAGCCTAATGATCCTTCATTTAGGAATTATTTGAAAAGTATTATCTGAAAATATTCAAAAAATTTTAAAAAACCAAACCACCTTCTCTTAAGTTTGAAAATATTTAATTATAAAAGTGCATTCCTTGTCTTTGTTCTTAATGGTATTTTCCCGAGGCTTTTATCAGAAGTATTATCAAGATTGGTTTGGGACTGAAAACGATAAATGTTGCTAAATTACCTAAAGTGTTCATACAGATTTTCAAAAGACAAAAAGAAATCGAAACTGAATCTTCTTAGAGGTATCAAACTTTTTTGCATCATAGCTTATTTTGTTTAGTTAAAGTAAACTCTTGACAATTTTAGTAAAACAAAAACTTAAGATTCATTTTTCCAGGTTGAAAAATGAAATAGCCACTGGTGTGAGGAGGAAGTTTAGAGAGAACAGGGGATAGTGAGTTTTGAACATGCATCTGCATATGTTTTTCAACTGTCAGAAAGCAATCCTTTGTGTCCACAGTTGTATCACACGTGGTATCTCAGTCCTGGATTGAAAGTAAGTTGTTCTGACTGTGTTATATCAATGAATTATGTCATTGCATCATACCACTGTGTACTGGCGCTGCTTAAAAAGAGTGTTTCTAGATCTTGATCTCTTGATCTGCTAGCCTCCTTGTCAAGGGCTCTATTAAGGGCTCAGTATTTACTGTAGATGAGCAGCGAACAGATTTAATAGCCAACAGTCAAACGTGATTTATAATCTCAAAATACATTTGACTGGGACGGATATTTTCTATCATGTCGTGGTCTTACACTGTAAGTTAATCACTTGCTTTGTGTTTCCTTTTTATTTCCCCTGGGACAGTTTAAAATTTCCTAGTATTTCTAGGAATATCTTCACATAATACCAAGTGTCTTAGGAAGTGTACTGCTCTTTTTCTGCGCCACTCAAGCTATCCTGAAATAAATAGTGAAATAAAATGGGATAGCAGCAAGCACCACTAATTTGTGTATCTGATGTCCAAGGGACTGTTCCAATCCCCGCTCCAGCTCAGCTGTGATACTGAGGAGGGGTGCCTTGCCTCACGTGGCCCTGCTGCAGCAAGATGATGATGCTGTTCTAGTTCTGCTCTACACCAGTGAGACATGAAAGAGCCTTTTTTCAAAACAAAACGCCGGGTTCCCAGCCTGACCCTCTGCTGCCTCGTGCTGGAAATGTGTTAACAGCTGAAAACCCAGCTGTGCAACCTAGTTAATAGGTGAGCTCATAAATGAAGGAAGGTTGTCAGTGTCCAGAACAGAAGGGCATTTTGCGGTGGAAGCCTCTAACCGAAACAGTCTCCTCTGGTCAATGCTTGGTGTGATATGAGTCCTTTTCTATAAATTTTCATGCGATAACAAACTGCTTAATGAGTTTAAAACATACGTCCATGCTGCATACTGCTGTACCACGTAAGAGCTCCTTTCTCTTACTGGCTGGAACTGGCTGGAATGGACGGGAATGGGATGGTTGCTCACGGTTTCCGGGATCGTACTGACTACAGAATTTATACAAACTTAAAAAAACAGTACATTTTTTAAAAAGTATATGATTTCTCCACATAAGCAGAAAAAAGGCAAGGAAGAGTTAGGTGGGCTGGAGCTGGCTGTGTAACATTTCTGTCATTTCACTCTTTGCACATTAGAAATATAAATGTTTGCTAAGGTTGTAGGTGGCCATCTTGGGACTTTTCTGTGATAATTTCAGGAGCTGACTTGGGCATTGTCAACCCGAGGCTTGGTTTGCAATTTCACTGCAGCCTGTTACCTAAATCTGCAATGCAGTGCTTTTCATGGGGAGTGAGCAGTATTTATTGCCAGACATAGCATAGATGTGAACCTCAAATGGCACCCTCAAAAATCAGAAGGAAAAAAACATTGCATTTGTAGCATTCCAATTGCTGAGCTGCTAGATTGCCATCTTGGGCTTCCCCCTGTAATGAGGAAGGCTAGAGAACTTCAAACGAAAGCAGGGATTCTCATCAGACTTCAGTTCTGCAGTAGCCAGGATATTCAGAAATAAATTGAAATTGAGATTTCACAAACTTCACAGTAGCATTGCAAAATTGGTGACATTGAGCAAACCAGTAGCTTCCTAGTGGTCTTTTCGTGTCTCTCTGACATTGTGGGTTTTCTCCAAGAAGAAAATGGTTGTTTTAGAGTTTTGCTGACAAGAGGAATTTGCTCCTAAGCCCTCACCCTCCTCACTGGCATCCTGAACTGCTCATGTGTTATGTATTAGGCATTCTTACAGTCACAGCGTGTTGTTTGGCTCTCTTCGTTTTAATCACCCCATGATTTGCATAGCTACAAAGTGGTGGTTGCACAAAAGCCTTCTTAACCTTTGCAGGTGGTTTGTTGGCTGGCAAACTAATGGCACACAGGGAACAGACCTGCAAAGTCTCAATTCCAGTCTAATAAAAGGACTCTGCTGGTGCTTATTACCTCCACTTTAGCTTCTCTTCTTAATACTTTAATTAAATCATATTTATCCTAGGGAAGAAAAACTGTAGCTTAATTTTTGCTCTCTTTGTAAGAGTACAAGATTTTATGGTGGGTTTTTTTTGTTCTGGTTTTCTTTGCATAGCAGTGTTTCTACATCTCATAACAGGATTAATCAATTAATCACAAAATCAGTCCCCCAAGCTTTAGCCAGAGGACTGGAGAATGTGACAGTGATCTCTGAACATTCAGTTTCTTTCAAAAGTTACATGGAAGGAGCTTTGCCTTTTGGAAGGCAGAAATAGAGCTTCAGAGACATGCCGTATCAGCACCTTTCAGCTGCCCATCCCTCTTCATGATTCAGTTCAGGAACATCCCACAAAGGGCATCAGCAAAGTCAGGAAATGGAAACCTTCTGCTGCCCTCTTTCACAAGAACATCTTCTTCATCTGAGTAGAAGAACTTTGAGATGCTGTCACTTATTGTTTTATTCCAAATGTCTCGTATTGTAAAGCAGCCAGGAAAAACAATGCACCCTCTCTTGAATTACACATATTCTACCAGGTTGAGATCATGCGTTTATCTGCCCATTTCCACTGGTTTTCACTGACTTCAGCCTTGACCTGAAGTTCCTCCAGGTTGGGGGTCTCAGGATGTTTCTGACCACCCTCAGGATATGGCATGCTCCTACTGTGCAGCAGTTCAGACCCCTGATGCTTCTGTGCTAGGAAAAGGAGAAGGGGCCAGCAGCCAGATGTGCATCACAAGAAAACGTGTGACAAAAAGCTAGGAATCCCTTCAGGAAATTTGGATATAAGAAACTTCCGGAACACCTTTGTGATGGGGATAGTGAGAAATGGGACAGGAGGAAGGAAAATCCCTCACTAGTTTTAAATCAGAGCTTGATGTGGCTATATGACGCAGGCTTGAAGTGGCAGCATCCCTTTCTATTTTCTCCATGCGGTGAGACACAGCTAAACGTGTGTATTTTCTCCATGTGGTTAGACAGCAGCTAAATCCATAAGGTAAGGTGGCTTCTTCCCAGGACCCAGCAGAGAGGCCTGATGTGAGTATTTGCACCCACCTTTCATAAGGCACAGCAGTGTTTTGCCGTGGTGCCATGGTCAATGGTGAAATCAGATGTTGTTTCAGTCTCCTACTGAATTATATCAGCTACACAAGAGAAACTGGAAGTAAAATAAGGAGAAATAGATTCTTAAAAGTAGAGGAATCTTCTGTTTTATAGAAAATAATAGTCAAGAGTTTATTTTTGTTTCTGTTCCTCTTTAGTTCATCCGCCTCCAGGTCTCTTCCCTTTTATAAGAGAGCTCCTCTCCTCCTGCAAGCACTGTGGGGTAGGTCCCAGACCGCTGGGACTGAGGCGGTGTGAAACAGCCCTGACTTGCTCAGGCACGGGGACAATTGTTCAGAGGGTCGTATAGAGCCACGGGAACCAGACCTGCTTAGTGGGTACATTAATTCATTAAAAAAAACTATGTGTCTTTCTCCTCCCAGTCTTAGATAACTTCGAATTGTTTCCTGTTAGTCCTGAAAAAGGCATCAAATACAACATACTGCTGCACCCACACTCTCTGATTCCCCTATAAGATGAGCCAGGCGTTTTTAGTGGTCTTTCCTGGCACGTAGGGAAGGGTAAAGCTTCACAAAATCTTGCCAGAGTCTTGCTGTACAAGGGGAATGAACTAGAAGATTTAGTTCATTTCTTAGTAAGGATTATTTCAATAGCTACATATTACCATTCCCATTTTACAAGAGATTTTCACCACTTAAAATCGTTTTCAACACATCCTGTTACTCAGCATGATGCAAGATATTGTTACACTCCATTAGTATGGTATATCACAAAGTCCTGGGGAATTGTGCAACAATTCTGTCCAACAGAACAAAATCAACTTTAGGCTTTTAGAAATTCTTAAAG
The DNA here is from genome assembly GCA_013398915.1 of Dromas ardeola. Taxonomy (NCBI): domain Eukaryota; kingdom Metazoa; phylum Chordata; class Aves; order Charadriiformes; family Dromadidae; genus Dromas; species Dromas ardeola. The sequence continues at coordinate 57,310 of VYZM01005809.1, read as the reverse complement.
GGGAGCAGGATTCATTTAAGTAAAGTTAAGCAGTTTGTCCAGATGGGACAACCATGCCAGTATTACATTTCCTTCTGGGAGGCATTTCCCACTTGCATAAATGTCCCTCCTGCCTTATAAAAAAATAATTAAAAATTTATTTATTTGGGTTTTTTTAGGAATTGCTGAATGAATGAGGTATTCAGCTGGACGTACCCCCTTTCTGCTGCAAGCTCCCAGGGTATAGGAAATGGGCCAGATCTACATAACTGGGTGCACACTAAGGGACTGCACCAGCGTAGCTGCTTTCGAACACTTTGAGCTGTTGAAGTGTTGCATCAGCCCGACTGTCATGCACAAGGTGTCCGTTCACTTGAAACTGCCTTGTCTTTTAACCAGTAAGAATAAAATTCTTGTTCCACTCACAAAGAGCCTCAGCATTATCTGCTTTAGGAGTGTTTTATGTTCTCATGAGCTTCTCTCATACAAAACGAACTACTATCACTTCGAGAGGAGGGTGGGAAAGAGTTTTCTTGCCCTGCAAATTTATATAAGTTTTTAAAAGTCCACATTTCACCTCTTGACAATGGCAGCAAGAGAAAACAACAAGAAAAGACATTCACATTGATATAAAAAAGAAACTGGCTCTGAATCAGGCATATGTGATTGAGACATCCCTCTGCCTAAGCTGGCACACGGTTCACCATCTGTTGTCTATAGAGGGAAGAGGAAGTTCATTTTAATCTCTCCTTTCTCTAGCTGCTTTATTCTGGATGAATCTACGGGAGCGGAGGGAAGGCATGCCTAGACTCCAGGCTGCAGGTAGGGTAGACTGTGGGCAACAAAATCTCCAGCTCCTGTTGCAGATGATGTCTCCCCCCTGCAGAGCTCCCAGGACCCCGGAGGGCTTGTTTTTATGAGTTTGGTCTCCTCTTCTCCTCTTTGGTTAGAAATTTCACCTTAAGCCTCCATCTCCAGAGGAAGCCTTCACCAGATGTGAACTTTTTCATCAAAACCTAGCTTTATCTTCCAGAATAGCTCCCCTAAAAAAAAGCTCCCACAAAAAAAAAGGCTTTATCAAAATCGCGAGTCCTAACCAAATGTGTGGCCGGGGTCTTTCAATGGCAGGTGCCTCCTTTCCTTCTGGTGCTCCTGGGGATTTCCATCCTGCTGAGCAGCAGCCCCCAGGGCTGTTCGTCGGTCCTGACTTGTTAATAACCCTTCAGTAATTACAGCACCTATTGCAAATAGGATGAAGCCATGAGGCTCAGACCTCAGTGTTTTTCACCACTTATATTCTTTTTTCCTTTCCTTTATTTTTTATTTTTCTTTCACTTTAGGAATTAATTAGGCCTGGACAAATTGAGAGCAGCACCAAATAGCATCTTGGTTTGAAGAGTTGTTACTTTAAAGAAAAAAAAAGGTTGTGTTTATTTATTTATTTGCTCTGAATAGCACAACAGAAGCTGGTATCTCTAAGCTAGCCTGAACTGGTCAACTTTCATTTAATTCTCAAGACTAAGAGTAAATAACCGTTGCCTTTTATTTCAAGTAAAAATGAAGTTGCACCAAGAGCATTTTACCAAGTGCTATGGAACTTTTCAATTCCTCCATCTTGTTCAGTGATGTTTTTCCACCACTCTGAAGAAGTACTAAATTCCATTTATAGTAAGGGAGCAATTCTTTGGGGAACTGAAAAGCTGTTAGGATCTAGATCCATATTTTCAACATTTTTTTTTTCTTAACCTTGACACTCTGGGCAGCACTGAGTGATCCCCGTGCAGAGCCGTGCCCCCCGGCCCTCACCTCCTCCCCGCCTCAAATCCCCACATTCTTGCGTGAACAACGCACTGAACTTCGTATGTTATTGAACTGTGGCTGCTGAGAAAAGTTTTATTACAAAACCTAGATTAAACAGGAGATGAAACAAGTGTTTTCAGTGCCATCTGCCAACCAGAATCTACCTTGCTGCAGTATGGCATGAAAACAAAATCAGAGAAAAAAGGTCTTTTTGAGCTAAAAGGAGCTGAACAATAACAAAAAAAAAAAAAAAAATCTGTTCATGAAGTAACCTAATTTGCCTGCTATACAAGTATGCAATGAGTGTCACTGGATTGAAATTCAGAGGCTTCCACTGTGCCTGCAAAGCAACGCAAGGTCAGTAAACTTTGAAGAAAGAGAAGTGGTGCAGCAATGCACTCCCTTGTGGGAGGAAAGGGATGGGTCATGAATCACCCTGTCCTGCAAGGGAAAAAATATGTTGAAATGAGATTCACAGGGAGACTCTGAGATTCCCCCTGGAGAATCTGTTGTGGGAGGAGAGGCTGAGAGCTGGGATTGCTTAGCCTGCAGAAGACATGGCTTAATGTGTATAAATGCCTGGTGGAAGGGAGCAGGGGAGACAGAGCCAGGACATCTCGGTAGTACCCAGTGACAGGGCAAGAGGCAATGGACACAGACTGAAATACAAAAAGCCCTTTTTAAACATTAGGAGGTTTTTTTTCTGTAAGGGTGGTGAGACAGTTTGCCCAGAGAGGTTGTGGAGCCTCCGTCTTTGGAGATACTCAAAACATGGTGCTGTGCAAGCTGCTGTAGCTGGCCCTGCGCCGAGCAGGGGGTTGGTAGGACAACCCCTTCCAACCTCAGCTATTCTGTGACTCTGCCATCGGAAAATGTAGAAAATGCACCTTAACAGGCTGCTTTAGCAAACCAGAGGGCACCCTCCTTGATCTTTGCGTGAAGTGCTGTCACAGATCCACAGGTTCCATTTCAAGCCATGTGCAACAAATACTTGTTTAGGTGGTGTTCATTAGATGTGTCTGTGTACATGCGGGTGAAAAGAGAGTCGATGACTCACCTCTTCCATATTTAAAATGCATACCCATGGCACAGTTAAAGTTGGCATAAATAAGAATCCTCCATTTCTCTGAGCCCAAGCAAACCCAAACAACTTTTGCAGAGCAGGCCAAACCAGGCATAACTGCAAAAATATATTAACAAAATTGTCACAGCGACTTCATCAGTCAACCAGTTTAAGCAGTCAAACTCCCTAGATAAGACACTTAGATGTTGCATGGTTATCAGAAAATTTTAATAACATGTAATTACTTAATGGTCTAATTATTTTTAGCCACTGACCTAAAATGAGCTTTCTGGAAACCCATTAATCTACCTGGTCTGGAAAGCCTCCTGTGACCTTAGGACCAGCCTACTGTGTTAACACCTCCCCCAGATACTCTTCCTCCCTGTAGGGAAGACACTCAGCCTGATGTGCCACGTGCAGGCAATAGCTGAGCATGTAACCAGAAGCTGCAAATGTAAAACTCTAGTCCTTCCATTTGAGCTCATCACCAAGGAAATGAACCACCCCGGTTATGCTGTACTTGGTTCCTCACACGCCCTCCTAGGTGCTGTTTTAGGAACGCGGGAGATGGAAGCGGCCATTGACATGCTGCCTGCAATATCTGTGCTGGGAGGCTTAGTTTGTTTGAGCTTCACTTTAGCTGTTGTGCTCTGCTCAGAGTGGTTTGTGAAGCACCAGTGTTTCCATAGCCACAACAACTAATCGGGTTTTCTACTTGTGATTTCCTGTTGTTTCAGTGACTGTTGTGAGATTGCACCCCCCTTCATGGCTGCTTCTCATTGCCCCAGTGAGCTAAGCGTCCTTCCCAGATCTGCTGGGGGAACGCAGGAAGAAATTACATGTGAAAAAAGAACAGAGCAGCCTCTTCCGTGGAGACGAGGTTGACCTCACAACAAACACAGACATTAGCTGGGCAATCGGTTCAACTTTTCCAAGTTGGTTCCCTCTTTGTTCCCCACTTCCACACGCGCCCACCAGTGATGACTTGCCCTGGGTGTAAGCATGGCCACAGCCATACACCTGCCACTGGTCACGCTTTCTGGAGTCCAGAGAGATGCAGCACGTACCGACACCAGAGCCTGTGCACCAGTGTGCAGGGGGATACTTTATCTCAATTTGCCTTGTGTCAGTAGATGCAGATACAAATGGTGCATTAAAATTCAAATGAAACTTGTTGGGAAACCACTTGCAAAGCTGAGATGTTGGGGCAAAAGGTTTGGCAGCCACTTCCTTCCCTGCCCACGTTCGGCTGGAGCCCACCAGCCCTGCTCCCTCCCTCCGGCAAACCTGCCCGGTCTCGCTTCCTCCTCACAGACCTGCTTCAAAACAACAGGCCCTGCAAAACTTAACCTCTACAGGAAAGCAGGGTAGCTCCTGGCGTGAAAAAGACTTCCTTTTTTTGAGTAAAACAGTTGATGGTGTATTTCTTCAGTACATTGTCTAGTAATTCTAGAAAATAGTTCTACTGTGACTTTTACAATCATTTCTGCACTCTTCTACCACAGTTAGGAGTCTTATTAGAAGTTAAATTATTAATTAAATTACACCTTTTTTGGCATGTATAACAGATCATCGTGTGAAAAAGCTACAGTAACAGTTGGGAGATTCACCTTACGAAGTCAGCTTTCGTTTCAACCTGATGTAGAATATAGCCTGAAGTCAAAACAAGAAAGATCGAGAAAGCATCTTTGTAACAGGCTCTTTATCTTAAGCACTTCTGTGGCTCCCACTGCTGTAGCATCTGACCATAACTGCGGGCACTGCACAGGTAGGAACGTGGTCAGGAGAAGTCCACTGCAGGGCAGGGAGGCAAATCTTGCAATCTCATGTTCAAGGCCTGCATCATATTTGCTGGCCCGTATCTCCAGCTCCCTCGCGCTTTTAAATCTGAGAATCCCCAAGCCCTGAGCTCATCTGAGAATGAACACGCACTTCACACTTTAAACTTGTTTTTTTTTTTTTAAATCCTGAGCACCTCAGGAGCCCATGACACATTTACGGAATTTACATGGCCACCTGAGTTTGATTCAAACCTGCCCGAGGGAATAGATTTTCTTCCACTCAACTCTGGGCGCTTTGGAGCCTGCCCCAAAACCAAACCTCTCCTTTGAAAGTCTTCCTCATTCCTCCTTCCCAGGGGCAAAGGCAAAGCCAGTAAATGATGCCAGTAAGCACCTACCTACCTCTTGGCCAGAAATAGCTGCATTTCACAAGATTGTAACTGGAGCGTTGAGCAGCATGTTGGAGAAAAACAAAATAGAAAGAAAAAGCAATGACAAGAATATCAGAGGAAAAGCAAACGATGAGTACAAGACCATAGAATGAGACTTAGAAAGACACTCAGTGTTTGTGACAGAAGGGAAAGATTTTCTTGGTTTTTGTAACAAAATACGATAATGTTGCTCAGATCTCTGCCTATTAACATAATCCTATTAACATGAAACTCGGCTGGTATCACAGACGTACTCCCCATTAACATTGGAATTTACCTGCCTGTCTAAGAGGATGCTAGAGAAGACAGGTAACATCTGTTGCATTTGTACAGCAGCCCAGCAGAGTATTAATCCATTAACCCTGCACTGGCTATCAAAACTGATTTGTATTTTCATCTCACTAATATTTTCAAAAAATTATCATCAGAGGATAGAAAGCTTCTGCTCAGAAGCACATTTTAGTGGCGGCTTTAAGCAATTTTCCCTTAAAACATTATGGAATGTGTGGAGGATATAAAAACATAAATTGTAATTAAAAAATGTACTCGTTTTAGCCCAGGCCGGGATACAAAGAAAATTTAAAAAAAATAGCAAAACTGTGAAACTTTTAGTGTAGTACTATCACTGCTACATTTAATAAGGGAAAAGAGAGACTAAAATTTATACCTGTTATGAGGAACAATTTGCACCTTCCTGAAAGACAACACACCCTGTTCTTACGAAGTTTGAGGAAGTCTGGGAAGGAATGAATGGTGCTTTTTGGGGAGGAATGGGTGGTGCTCTTTCTCTGCTCGTTGGGGAAGACCTGCTGCTTTTAGGGTTTCTCTACGTATTTTAACATCACGATAGGTACTAAAGAAACTTCTGCCTATCCAAAAGTTTACTAATGGTAAGAGCAGAGAGTTGTTGTGTGAGGGTGAGTTACAGGGAGGGGGTGCAGCGGTGTCCTTAGGCAGGTCTTAGAGAGCAGAGATCTGTATTGAGTGATCTCTACTATGCTGCAAATACACTTTCTGGTTTTTAATCACAAAGATGGTTTCCATTCATGGTGCAAATCGAGTAAAGGAGATAATTGCTCACCGAAGCAAACTGAGCAAATACATTTCCCTCTCACTAGTGGCCAAAGCAGAACCTTATGAATGCAAAAATAATTGCTGATCTTGTGATTTGGGGGGCAAGCTGTACTCTTTTGCCGCATTGTGCAATTTCCTGTAAGTTTTCATTTTAAAAGACTTATTATTGCATAGCTAAAACTACCATCCTGCAACCGGATATATTTCTGCCCTGTTAATCAAGCTCGACAGTACAGTGTTTTCAGACAAACTATCTTAAAACCAAAGATGCTTTCCTTTAAGGAAGGCGTTAGCTTCAAAGCCAAGCAAGGATTATAGTCATGTTAATGTGACTAAGCAGAGGAGAGAAGTTTAGGGAAGAAGAGCCATAAAGAACTGGCCTGGCCAGATTCTCAACGGGCATTAATCACCCTAACCCTGCTCCAGTCTGTGAAGTACGCCTGATTTATTCTCGCTAAAGAACAAGACCAAGATCTTGAAAAGTAAATATACCAAATGTACCAGATCGAAAAGTCTGATGGCACGTTTATGAAGGAAATGCAGAAAGGCAAAGGCTGAAGCTCCCAGGGCAGCGCTGCCTTGCAGTTGTGTCCTACCCCATGCCTTGGGCTATGCAGTTAGGAGCTGTATAAAAGCGGTGGCACAGAGAATCTCATGTAGGTGCGGTCTGCCACAGTTACGGTTACCATCAAAATTAACTTCAGTATTTCCTCATTACATTATTTTTTTTTTTAACTGTTCAAATTTGGTACGGGATGGGGGAAGGGGAGGGCTTCCTGGAAGTGCTGGGAGGAAGGGGGTTCACGGAAACGTGTTCTTGCCTCTGCCCTTCTATTTCATACCCAGAGAGGGTTTGCCCTGAAGGGCGGGTGGAGAGAAAGCAAGCACAAGCAGCAAATGCGCCGTGCAGGGTCTGTTCTACTTGGCCTGATAGGAAAATGGCAGGAAGGATTCGTATGCCTTCGTGTCTTTCTTTAAGTCAATCCTAGATGCTGGAAAAATGATTGCCCAGACAAGAGGCAACCACATAACATCCTGTTTACCCAACTTTGCAATCTTAGGGTTTAGTTGTTTTGTTTTCTTCCTTAAAACCTCTACTCCAGAAGCAATTGCAAGACAACCTCAGATTACCCTTGAGCAAGAAATGACTAGGGTTTTTTTACCTTGTAACTGCAGAGAAAGAGCTTAAAAACAAGATAGCAAAAGATTCTTCAACCCAAAGTCAAAATATCAATGATGGGGCATATCTACAATGGCAGAGGTTGCCCAGAGAAGCTGTGGCTGCCCCATCCCTGGAGGTGTTCAAGGCCAGGCTGGACGGGGCTTTGAGCAACCTGGTCTGGTGGGAGGTGTTGGCATGGAGGTTTGGAACTAGATGATCTTTAAGGTCCCTTCCAACCCAAACCATTCTATGATACGTGTCTCATGCAAGCTCTTCTGCACCTAAAAGCAGGCACGGGCTCGGTAGGTGGGTGAGCAATAGCATTTTGCATGCAGCCAGCTGGCTCTGCTCTACAAGCAAACCAGAGCAAATGCAGCCTGTAATTAGGAACAGATGACCTGCCCAGGGGAGCCACTCCTAGAACTGTGGACACTCACTGCAAGCAAGTGTTCTTAGGGCTGTGCCACAGATAAGCCCCTGTCCCCTTCAACAGCAGCTGCTGGACCTAGCGCAGGAATTGGGAACGTCAATCATTTTACAGGGACTGGGAGTGCTCTTTACAATGCATCCTTCTGCGTAGGATCAGACAGTGACATTACCAAACAGTATGTTTTACCATGTGACAAATTTGGTTTTTTACTAAACTAAATTTCGAACACAGAACAGCATTAAATTAGTTTTAACCTATGTATAGAACCAACTTGCATTTTAAAAGATTTTTAAATACATATATATTTAATATAGGAAACACATAGGAAATGCTCACTTACCCAAAATGCATCTTTAAACTGCATCTGTGTCATTATTGTCGCTCTGTGGCGAGGGAGGAATCCTTCAGCAAGTTGGTTCTCAGAGGAGAGCAGCAGCAGCCACAGCCCCGAGCTTTGCTGCTGTCGCCCGGACACAGCAGAAAGTGAAGCACATCCACAGACCTGTCTCTTCTGAAGTCAGGCTGGTGAAAAACAGCATTGGGCAGCTTCAGGCGGCTCAGCGTAATGACCTATGGCTGTGAAGGGGCAGCAGGGAAAAAAGCCCTTGCTCACACAGAGAGACATGCACACACTCAGCACCCTAACCCCAAACCTGTTTTGCTTCTGCTAAACAGTTAGTATTGAAATGAGGAAGCAAGATGTCAAATGATGTCAGGCTGCTCTTTGCATTTTAGTTGCTCTCTCTCCTCCTGTAGCTGATCAAATCATAGCACTGAATTTTTCTTTTTTTTCTCTCTCTTTTTTTTTTTTTTTTTTTTTTTTTTTCTCCTGCCTTTGCCCTCACTGCTCACAA
>VYZM01005809.1:26400-48704 GCA_013398915.1 Dromas ardeola | reverse complement strand
AGAGATAAGCTGTGGAGGAAATTAGAGCCAAACTATCATATAATGCTGCGGTCTTACAAAGGAAAAGAAGCAAAAGAAATGTGTGTGCTGCATTTCTCTGGTACCTTCTAGGGCTGGCAGAGGACATGTATTTGCACACGGGAAGTTGTACTTTGCAACTGAAAAGGCTTTTCAAGACTCCGGTTAAATTAAGAACACTGTAAAGTGTGCAGGTGTCACCCCACTTTTAGATACCTGTATGTCTATGTAGAGAAAACTTCTGATTTGCATGCCCTCCTGAAAATGTTTATAGGAATAAGCAAGACATATGAAATTTAGAAGTAAAATCAAAACTCTTGAAAAAAACTTGTGGTAAGAGAGCTAAGAGTTTATTATCACCAGGACCTGAGGTGAAGCTTCACAAGCAGACACCCGTGCCCACAAACCACTGGCATCAAGTGTTTCAGACAGCTGGTTAAATAAGCTAACCGATCTGTTACAATGCAGCTGCAAATAGTTGATAATAAGGTAATATGTCTAACGCTTCCATGAAACCCTCTTCAAAATACCTCTCCTATGGGTGAGGTTGCCTCTGGTCACCTGCTTAGGATGTTTTCAGGATTCTTAAATTACGTGTTTTTAAATTTTCACTGGCATTTTCAGAGAGGAGGGAAAAAAGAAAAGAAAAAAAAGTCCTTCCATGGTTGCCTATGCAAAAATGTGTCCTTCCACACCAAGAACACATCAGGACTTATTTAGCTATAACTAATTAACGTTCCTCCTGATGCCTGGGTTTTGCTTTTTTCTTACTGTCTCTGCAGCACCAGCCACAGGGGCAGATGATTTCGTGATGCAGATGTCTCACAACTTCACCAGCTCCTCTGCTCAGAGACGTCTGCAGCAGTTGGTAGCTGGAGTGACCAGTAGTCACCCCACGAGCAATCAGTAGCCGGTATTTTAGAGAACTGGCAGTTTCCTTCCTGGTGGTCTGAAGAAGACAGGGAATGGGCACAGACTTTGAAAGGGAAAATGAAGTGCAAGTAAAGGAAGGCAAAAGAGAGAGTTTGCAGGGACGGAGGTGTGAAACTGCTTTGATTGTTGTGAGCAGCAGGAAAAAAAGCATCATTGTGTGGGAGGGGGAGCAGGACAAATGCCAGGATTCACTCCCAGAGGGTGCTGAGGAGGAATGGGTGAACCTCCCTTCCACAAGGGAAAATTCCTGAAAAAAAGTGTTTTGAAGGTGTGGGCACTACACCTGATCTGTAAGGAAAAAAAAAAAAAACAAACAACAAACCACAAAACACCTTGGTCTTTCTAAAACTAAATGTTTCCTATCTCCAAATTACAGCTTTGTTTTGAATGGATAGCTAAAAATGCATTGAGTGCATTTTGGCCCTCCGAAATGATATGCCACTTTCTCATTATTTGTAGTCTGGCCTCCAACCAAAGAAGGCAGTTACTTGATTGAATCTCAGGCTGAGCTCCGTGCCTGCATCTGTCCCACCCAACAGCACTGGTGTAGCATGGTCACTTCCCATAGGAGCAGCCAGGGATGTCTCTCTAGATACCATCAGCACGGGCAGGTGGCTTTGCACTGTGGAAGAGTTGGCTGCAGGAAAGCCCAGACCAGCCGCGTTCCTAGTGCAGGTATTTTGATGAGCAGTTGGAAATTAGCTGGTGTGAGACAAAGCAGAGCTGTTGGGCAAACACTTGATTTGAAGCCGTCACTGCTCACATGTCCCGGTGTCGTTGGGTTATGTCCAGAGGGTGCTGTGCCTTGCAGGGGTAGTTGGGCTCTGGAGGAGGGAAAAAATGATCCTTGCAGCTGAAGAAACTGAAACCTACAGCAAATGGTCCTGGCAAGTGGGATGCTGACAAGGGAGTCTTCTCCAGGTGGCTGTGCTTCGCAGCTGCCCCAGATGTGAGTAATGCGTCACCAGCCAGCTGTGCCAGCATGGTGCCAGCATCCATAACCCTGCGCAGCTCATTTCCTCCCTGCGCAGCAGCAGCACCTCCGCCTGGCCAAGGGATAAAGGCTCTGCAGCTGGTAACTGGCTCTCTGCAGAGCCTCGGATGTACCTCCCCGCTGCACTGGCCATGATGGGGTTCAGAAAACTGGTATAGGATTGTTTCCCTTTTCTCCCATAAGCCAAAGCACCAAAGAATATCTAAATACCTTGCAGTGGGCATCTACTAAATTCGTACTGAGCTGGTCTACTACAACTGCTGGTTTGTACGATGCAATTACTTGTTGTAAGCTTGTATCATTTAGCAGAGCTGGAAATATGACCCAGAAATAGCAGTTCCCAATAGCTGTCTCCAAAGACACATCAGCCTCCTCTCCACTCCAGAAATTCATCTTTGTCCCTTTCCCAAGCAAAAGTATCGGAATAGTCTTCCAAGTCTTTTGTAAAACTCTCATGATGAATGCTGCACTTGGAGAAGAAATCCTCCTAAAGCGTCCTCTGCACAGGAACATTATTAACAAATGCTGTATCTCATGATTGGGTTAACGTTTTGATGTGAGCAGCCTGAGCCTTTCAGCTGGAAAGGCTGAGCCCAGGAAGAAGCTCTGCAGGGCTGAGGGAAGGGGAGCAAAAATTAATGAGCCTTGCTATGCTTCTAACAACTATAATGCCATCTACTGAAATCACCTTGAACTTCATGAAATTTTCCCCTGCAAAACAGTTCTGCAGCCACATTTGTGCCAAACAGAAGCATTCACAGCGGGCAAGTGAGTGGGACCAGGGTGGCAGTGACAAGTGATCAGCTGCTCCTTTGGTTATTATTCCAAAGGCTGGATCCTTTGGAAACCTGCAGGGCCCTTCATCTCCCCTACCTCATCTTTTTAACGTGGCTTTTCATCTTACCTCTGCGTACAGCTCCACTCAGAAATTCAGGAGTGTCAATAAGAAGCCTTAATTGGAACCCTTCCCCGACAGCCACTGCAGCTTCCTTCCCACCCGTGCTCTGAAAGGTTAAAAATCACCTGGTTATCTGTTTTATCTGCTTGAGAAGGCCAAGAACCAGTCTCCAGGCCAGAGTATTGGGGGGTTCTTTCAGTAATTAAAATTGTTTGGTAACAGAATGTACCTTTTGAATCTGTTCTGTAGTAGAAAGTGACGAAAAGTTTGATTTTTTTTTTAAAAAGTTCATATTAAAAAAACCTCAAATTTTGATATTACTCAGAATGGAATTGTCATTTGGGTTTTGTTAACTGTACATTGTTTTGAGCAAAGCTTTTTATTAGGGATTTGGGTGGCATGTTTGGACCTGACAGTACTTAAAATATGAAAATAGCATCTCCAAGCAGGGCTGTGCTCATCCAGGGCTTCAAGCAAGACATTCTTCACAGTTAATGTTTCTGATTTTGGGTAGTCTGATGGAGTAGACAGTAAAGGTTTTAGTCTACATGGAAACAGCATGAGGGGGTCTATGAAAAGTATGACGGCAGTATATAAAGAGATGCACAATAGTCAGATAATTCAGGTATTAAGGTGATTGTATTTTTCAAAACTCCTCAGGTATATTGTGGTCCCTTGGAATCATTGTTAGTGAAATCAAAATGGAGAATAGCAGGCACTTCTACGGTCCTTCAAAGCCTCTATAACAATTACATCTAAGAGATACGGCTTCACAATGATTGCGGTAATACAGTCGTGCTCAAAATTAACACAGTTCAGCCTCTGGTGTCTTACCGAGTCCTAAAGCTACAGACACCAACAGCAACGAAACCACTTCCAGAGGAAAACCACGGCTAAAATACACACGCGTTTTACCAGGTTAGCTGGGCCTGCTGTTTCTATTTCCATACAAATGGCTGTGTGAATTTCAATGCGAAAAATGTTAGGGGCTTTCACGTTATCCGCAATCGTGCCAATTTAAAAAATTTTAAATCACCTTGCCTTCTGTGAGGAGCCAATCTCTGTTGCCACGGAAACAGAAACGGCGGCCTCCGAGCATCCACCTTGCTTTGTCACGGCTCCTCTGCAGCCACCGCTGGCAGTGGCTGGTTCAGTGTGCTCCGGAGCCCACCAGATGAGCCCCGCTCCACTCCCAAACACGCTCCCTTTGTTTCTCTTAGAAGCACCTATTGGAACATCCTTCCAAAAGCCCTGTTTCACAGTACAAGGCAGTCCTGCTGGCATTCCGCTTCAGTAGAATTGACAACTAACATAAAGATTAATTGCATATACTACATTCTGAACCAGTATCTAGGATTTCATAGCCGTTTCCAAGGGATGCCTTCACTGAAAGGTGGACCCAGTCCCTGATGAGAAAGATAATCACAGTTTTTGCCATAATTATGAAGCACGTGAGTGGTTTTCCACTAAAATTAACATCCTGATACTTTGTGTATCCTAAAATTATTGTTCGTATCACAGAAATGTGGGGTCGTTTCGTGCTTGGTACACTTTTAAACTTGGTTAGCTACCATCCTTACACCTGAAAGTGCTTCAAAGACAAAAAAAGGAGAAGAGAAACTGTGGGAAAGTGCAACGTCAGAGGCTCGATCAACATGAAGAGTATCTGGTAGTTCTTTGGAGAGACGCATAACCCCTTTGTGAAAGAGAAAGTGGAAGGATTTGGATTTCCATCTCCCCTTCTTGCCATAACTTCAGGTACCTGCAGTAAGATGCTTTTTATTTCTCCGAGACATCTTTTAGGTGTTTTAGCAACACACTTGCTTTCTCCATCCCGTTAATTCAGAGGAAATCACTGTTCATTTGCAAGTATTGCATATTCATTAGCCAAGTAGGCAATGCTTGCAGCGCTGAAGCGGTTTCCACTTCTCAGAAAGGACTCTCTAAATACTGCAATTCCGGAAGGAAAGCGGGCTTCAAATTCACAGAGCCATTAGACAGAAGTTTAGGATATGCTTTGCAAAAACATTATCTTGCCTGATGGAGGCTGCAGGGGGTCTGCGCAGAGGTGGCAGCTGTTCAGGCTGGCATTTGCAAAGACGCTGCTATGTTTTGAGGAAAATCACGGCATTTTTAGTTGATCTCAAACCATTGGACCTTTGTCCAAAATATTCCGTCTCCAGCAGGTCTGTTGCTGTACCAAATGTCCCTTCTTCAGTAATACAGTGAATCAGCATCATGGGAGGCAACAGTTTAGATTCCTTTGGCATGTTCTAGCAAATATTCTGCATATTTGCTCATTTAAAACAATTGGTGCTGTTTCTATAATTTTTCCTCTGAGTAGAAATGCAAACCTGTAGCAAGTCAACAGTGAACATCTGAAAGATCTTTGCAACCATCTTTAAAAAGCAAAACTTTCTTAGATACATTATTTGCATGTTGATTACTGTAAACATGCTGAAACCTGAAAGTGTAGTTGTTTTAATGTCCAGACAAAACATAACTTGCCCAGTTCAGACAAATGAGTCTCAATCAGCACTGTAATCTTCCGCCTGTTTGAGAAAACACGTACTGGGGTATTTTGCAGCTATTCCTACCAGCGTAGCTAGAGAGAGGAATGGGGATTCTGCTTTAAGGACCAAATTCTTGTGGAATTACCCTTTAATATGACTTTTCTTCTTGTGAGAAGGGCACAAAGCACTTCACGAGGAGCCCCACCCTCCGTATAGAAAAAGTATATTTATATATACATATAATGTATGTGTTATAACAAGAATAACTTCTGCCTTAAAGCCAGTGTTGAGATCAGTGTTCACCTTCTGAGAGGTGTTTCCTGTTGCTTCTAGCAAGCTCCAGGATTATTCTAAGACAGAGGAGGAAAGGATAGCTTGTAGTTGGAAATGCTGGATACTCAGAGTAACTGATAATATATAGAAAAATAAACACACCTTGCCAAATGGTTTAGCTAGGGCCACTTTGAAGAGGATTCTTTGTGCCTCCTGGTCTGTGCAAGGCAGGGCTGTGCTTCAGTCTCCTGCTCCAAGCGGAGCTAACTTCAGCCACTTCACATCGCCCAGCACTTTTTTGAGCTCCCACTGTCTCCAGGGTGGAAATTCTGCCACTGCCTCTCTGGGTCTGTTTCATCGTTTAACCACCACTGCTCTGGCATCTTCATCCAGGTGGAATTTCCCTTGCTGGAATTTGTGACTGTTGCCTCCTGCCCCTTCGTTGTGCACCTCTGAGAAGTCTGGCTTGTTTATACCAGTAACATAATTGTCTGTCACCCATCCGCTTCCCTCAAGGAGAGCTGTGCTTTTGGTAGGATGTGTTTTTGTAGATATTAAATGTATGAGCTGCTTCATCTTCTGGAAAACTTTGCAAATCTAAGCTCCGTAATATTGATACTTCACCTACTTCCTGTCACATTGTTCTCCCTTTGCTCTGTTCACCTGACATTTTTACATTTTTACATGCAATGTTTGTTTAGAAATCAAATTTTGCTAGATCCTTGATTTTATAAATGGAAGGATTTTGGAACAAGCAGCCGAATTTTGTTCTTTTCATTGGGTTTAGCTAGTATTTGTTCCTCTGAAACTCTCTCTCACTTAGGGATCATCCAAATCATCCTAATGCGTATCCCTACAGAGCCAGGGACTGCCTCCAAATTAGGGATAACTAGTTTTGAGGACGAGAATGAGATTATCTTGCCAACAAATGCGCTCAGTCTCTCTCTAAGAAACCTGCATGGTTATTCCATGGAGAGAAAGTGCTTTTACCAGCTTTAATATTTGAATAGGGAATATTCTGCTTACAAAGTGAGATCAGGCGTAACAGATCTTCAGTACAACGTGCTGAAGCGGCATGCCTCTTCCCCTCAAACCACAGTGTATTGACAAAGAAAATATGACACTTAACCTTTGCCATCTCTCTTTTTATTCTTCCTGTAAGTCAAAGCTAAGGTTTCAGTTGTGAGTTTGATCTTTTGGGGGTTTTTTGGACTGGCTGTTCTGAGCTGTTCAGCTGACCATAACCTGAGCTGCACTCATAAAGATTCCGCATGTGGAAGTTGCGCCGTTTGATGGAATAAAGCCTGATTCTTCAAAAGGGGATTCTGGGATGAAGTGTAGCTGAATCTGCTCCTGCTTCCTAAAATAACCTGTTTTCATTTGTTTGGTGAGGTTTATGATTGGAGAGAAAATGAGAAAAGAATCAAAGTTCCACTAGTGGCGGGACAGACAGGAACACAGAGACACTGCCCAAGTATTACATCCCGAGGAAATCAGGCACAAACAGTCCCCTGGTTTTTCAGTCATTCTTTTCAGCTTTCACAGCAGTCTCTGCACTGTGTGTTGCTGGAGTAGACAGAGGGATGCAGAAGGAAGAACAGGGTTTGTTAGTATGCCATTAAGAGGTCTATCTCATCTGTAGGACACCACAGTTGGGGGCTTTTTGAAAACAAACCAGCAGTTTGACATGACAGAACAGCACAAGCCAGTCCTTCATTCCAAAACGTCTTCATGTTTGAGCACCTGTGGTTATAGCTAAAGCTTGGATGTTGTGGAAAAACTTCTGTAAAACCTGGCAGGGGAGGGGGGAGCTACCGGACACTGCTCTCAGCCTTCAACAAACACAGAAACTCTGAATTTTCTGCAAATAACAGGGCCAACAGAAAGCATAAATACCAGGCTGCCCTGGGTGTGACTTTCCCAGGTTCTGGTAATCCTGGATTCAGTACCAGTCATTCCTTCTATAAATATAGAGAATAAATTATGCCACATTGGAGTGCTGAAAATTTCTGCTCTGACTTGTTCAACCTGAAGTTTCTATTTAATTTCTATCCATAGCGAAAAGGTATAAATTCTAAGAGACAATTTACTTCATTGCACTTTTTCTCAGTATAGTTAAAAAATGCTGGGTAAGGGACTGTGTCAATGTATAACCCTGAAAATCCTGGAGCTACTCTCGAGCAGAACATTTGGATAGACATTACTGAATGTAAGTGGTGGATTGCCAGTCTGGGCAGCCTAAACACTAGATTAAACTATCAAAAGCCACAAATCTTTCTAAGATTGTGAAAGCACTATTAGGTTCCTAATCCTAAAGTGAAAGAAGCCTGATTTTAAAAACATTATCAGAATTCAAAACAAGTCTACATTAATTTACTCTAGGAATTACAGAAACTCAACAGAATACAACATTATGAAAGGATTGAGCTTAGCACTTCTCCGAATCCACATTTCAGTTACATTAACGATTCTATTGTTTCAAGTACCAGTTTTCTGTGCCCATAAAATTACATTAAGTGCTGCAAAGTGACGAAAGCTGTAGTTCTCTTTCTATTTTACAGTGAGCTAAGCTCCAATAATACCTAACATGATCTGCTTACAGAAATACTAAAATAAGTCATAAATTGGATGTTGGGCACAGACTTTGAGATGTGGACTGTATATTTGGTATTGTATAGTCTCGCCATACCTCATCTAATTCTTGGGTTATACAAATTACTGCAAGCCAACAAATGACTGTGAGCCAAGCCAAAGTGCGAAGGACAGTGGCATCCTTCCAAAGGCATTCCTTCTTCTCCTTGTTTTGCAAGCTGGATTTTCAAGTTGATGACAACATTTTTACTCCCGAGTATGCACTGAATCTGTCAGTAAGACTTGCTTTAAACTGCCATGAAGAATAACAACAAATGGGCAATTTGGGGTACATTTCAAACCAACAAAGATGACAACAACTTTTTGTTTTAATATTCCTGGACACACTGGATTTAATTAGACCTCTTTTTTTTTTTTTTTTTTTTTTTTTAAAAAATATCAGATCCCATCACCAACATGGCAATACTTGTACTCACATTCCCAGGAACTAAAATAAACAAATATGGGTAGAAAAAGCCCCAACCACTAAAATTGAAAAAGGGTTTTGAATTTCTATCACTAAAGTATCTAAAAAAAAGATACAGTAAAAGTATGTAGTTCTGTTCTGAATCAAAATTGCTAGTCTTTTAATGGTGAGACTTCAACACATCAAAAGGCATTTCCTGTTTGTTCTGAGAATAATTAAGAGGTGGTATATTGGGAAAAAAGCAAGGAAAAAAGCAACTACCTAGTTGCTTTCACTCAATAAAAGAGAGTTGGGAGGGAGGAAAATGTTGGTCGAGGAGAACATTGCAAGAGCGTTGCAGGAGTTAGTCATCTAGGAATTAAAACCAACCCTAACACAGTTCACACAATCTATTCTCCAAGGCTTTCTCTTTGTTTAGAATACTCAGCTAATTTCTGTGACCTTCTAGGACATAAAATGCGAATACAGATACTTTCCTAAATTGAATCTGTCGTGCCATTAACCTTTCAGACTATTTCAAATAATCACACAATGGGACAATTTCTAGCATGGGGGAAGCTTCTAGCAGCTTCTCACAGAAGCCACCCCTGTAGCCCCCCTGCTACCAACCAATACAATTCTGTACATTGTGTACGTTGTTCTTATTTCAAGGAGTTGTTACGGGTGACCACAGTAAGTAATAAATGGACCAAACACTGAAAGACAGAATATTTTAAGTTTTAATCCAACAAATGAACAGGGTCTTAGCACTGCAAAATACCATTGTATTGCTAATGCTGTAGAATTGTACATTAAAAACAAGTATTGTCTATAGATGTAAAAATACCAAGTTTTATGATACAATAAAACACAGTATAGAAACCATTTAAAATTATGTAGAAACCTCTTAAACAATTGAGGCATTAATCTAAGTGTTTCTCCAAATGTATTAAATAAAACACAGTTAATAATGACCCTAAACATCCCCCCATCTTCCCTACTCCCCACCCTAATTAAACTGATTAGAAAAAGTAGTAGTCTCTCAGTTACTACGTTTTGCATTCTTTCAGAATCATTCAGATTCTCCATTTTCTTCAAGTACAGTAGAACAACTCTTCACAATACTGTACTACCCGTGAAGTAATTTATTTCCCAACACTATATAATTTTGGAAGTAAGTACTTAAGATTAATTTTGAAGGCTAGAAGAGGCCCAAAGAAGTCTGCAGGAAGGCAATTAAATTTTGAATGCAAATTATTTACACAAACATTAGTGTACTGTAATTACAGCATAAAACTTGCAACATAGCTGATGGGTGCTTTTAACAAAAGCTCCAAATGAAAGAAAGGGAAGAAAAACAGATTACAAAATAAATAATCTAAAGTTCTTCATGGTAGAAACGTTCATCATGAAGCTGCCTACCATAATCCGTTGCTTCACTGTTAAGAAACAAATCCTGGTTCTTAAGAATTTCTGCTTCAGAAAGCTTTTTATCATCATTCAAATCCATTTCTTCAATAAGGTGAAGAGCCTTTAAAATAAATGGAACACCATGTGCAGAGTTAATAGATATGAGCACTTATAAATAACGCTTTTGGAATGGCTTTGTCAAAGCCCTGCCACAGCACCATTATTTGTAACAAGCTAGACGGGATTATACATTCAGAACAGAGCCTTTCTTTCCTCGGTTTGTTTCCCTTTGCCTCGTTTATTTGGTGGCAAAATCATAATAGCAAATCTCCACCCTCGCTATCAATTCTAAAGCAACAAATCAATGTCAAACCCATAGCTTTACTTTGAGGGTGGAAGACAGTATTAAACCAGCAGAGATTAATCACCCTCCTGGAAACACCCGTGGTCCTTGAAATCCATGGGTGAGTGCAGTACGCGTCTTTAGCGTAACATGCGCAGAAAATGCAAGCTCAGCACATCATCCAGAAACCCTGTGTTTTTAGAGGGCCCCTCCAGACATGCAGCCACTGAATGACACCTACAATAGCCTGTCCTTGATGCGTGAGACCTCAGCTAGGATTTGCACCAATACAGTCTTCAAGTTGAGCATCCTCTTTCAGAAGTGCACACCAGTTATCTCAGTCACATATTTACCCTCTGTCTGACAAGATAAGCAGTGTTTACAGCTCTCAGGTTAAGTGGTAGGCACTCTTGCGTTCAACTCTGGAGGCGTCTACCATGCTAAGCCATTTTTTATTTCCTGAACCTGTGGAGACTCACTTTTCCATCATATGTGCATATTAAAACAAAAAAAAAAGAAAAGAAAGTACGGATACAGATTTGCAGCTGGATCTATTTACAGTTTGCAACAATGCTCCACGGCTGTAATTAATGATTAAAATGTAACTGGAAAGCACTTGATGTCCACTGTGAAAAAGGGTTTACTACCTCCAACAGTGGATGAGATAAGCCATCTATGCATAGGAACTTCAACTTTGGAGAGTAGTTCATGTTTTCCCTCATTTCCTGAAAGCAAAAGCTTGCTTTTCTGAAAAAACTTTAAAATGCTAAATCATGACAACGTCAAATGAAGCTGCAAGTTAACACAATTCTCAGATTTTTGCTTATTTATATATTATAAAAGTTCAGCAGTAAAACAAAAAAGCAATTGCAGAATATTTTACTTTCACCTTATTCACAAGTATTACATAGCTCAAAGCTAATAAGCTAGTACAGCAGCTCTATTGCACCCGTTACTTCTGAGAAATAGAGGAGTCCTAATATTACATGGGTTTTGTTTTTATTTGCTAAACATCTACAAATACAGTGATCTAGAGAATCCTTCTGTTCCTACTTTTTCTGATTGGTTTGGCTTAACATAACTGCTTAGTGACTTTTTTTTTTTTTTAAATTAAATATTACTTACATTTAAGCTGACTACATCACCAAAAAGGACTGAAGAAATAACAGGGACTAATGTCAGCCAAGCAGATTTTAAAAGCACTCTGCACGGCAAAAGCTAAAAGATTATTCAGACAAACATCTTGGTAAAAATACCTGGAGATGGAATGTATAGTAATTTTTCTACTTTTATGTTATTTAGCTACCCGGTTTCTTAAGTCATTTTGCAATGCCAAAATGAAACTGCAGCATTCAGCTTTCAAACAGCAGTTGATGACTTAAGTCAATCTCTTTAGGATTGATGACTTTGCTAAGCCCTTATATTAACTGAATAAAATACCAGTACATTAGAGAAACAAATAAAAAACCTGATTTCTTGCAGAACTACAGCATGGCCTTGCTGTAAGCTAAAATTTGAGTGAATAGCGAAGAACTGCTAAAAAAACCCCAGCCAACCAAGCAAACCAACACAGGTGTGAATAGACTCAACACCACACAGAATTCACGTCAGTTAGAGCAGTGCTGTTTCTGTGAAATAAGAACCAACCACCTGCAAGTGTCAGATGTTAAAAAAGTCTGTGCAAAGCCCTTACAGATCCACATTTACAAAAATACTACTAGAGCAATTTAGCAGCTCAGCTTCCTACAAGGTTAGATACGTGAGTGGCCAGTGCTGCATGCTGGCCACAATGCTTTTTCTGTCACCAGTAGAGATGAAAAAGGATGAGGTGGGACCTCAGTAATGAGTTGGCCCAACATAGCAGATGGGCTACTGCTGTTTGACACAAAGCGTCTCCTATCTTTACCAGGAATTATGGAGACACGGGAAGACCTGTTGTTCCTGCCACTCTCAACACCAAAATCCTCCAGTGCAAAGGAAAGAGACTTGGACAAATTAAGATAAAGAGTTACTATCGGAAAGGCAGAAATCCTCTCTACAGCGAGCGACTGTAACGTCTGCTTACTAAAATAGGTTGTTCTGGAGCACTCAAGTGCTTCTACAAAAAAATAAAGACAGCTAAAATGAGAACCCACTTAAACCTATTATGGCATTCTACCCCCAATTAAACCATTTTAATTATCTTCACCAAAGTTTGCACTACAGCATGTTGAATCATAGAATACTTCCATTTTCTTGTACTTATGAAAAGACAAGTTTTTAGTTCTACAAATTATGGTGATTTATCCAGTTAGAAGAATCATGATTAATTTTTGTTTTCAAAATTATGCTGTTAGTATCTAACAGCTTCTTTTAGTAGTATATCTCATTAGATTTACCTACAATAACTGAAAAATAACTGATTAAAATGCTATACCCTTAAGTCAAACCAGATAAGCTATTTAAACATGTAGAAAAGTGCTGTGTTAATTTACAAACATTCATACAATTAATCAAAATTTCAGATTTCCCTAATGCAGTTAAAAGACCTGCACCCTTTGTCAAACTGAAAAAAAGGTTAAGAATATATGCAAAGATTTACTAAGCATTATTTTTTCAACTACTAAGACATGATAAATCTGAATGCATCTATCATTTTGTTGCGATACCTTCAAAATTCTACTGCATTAATTAAAATCTAAACAGCAGTCAAAATACATACCTCCTCTTGTGCAATACCCTGATTATTAGGTACTATCCAAGACAACAGCTCTTGAGGGTTGAGTTTTCCATCATTATCCTTGTCATAGTCATTCACAAACCGATCCTTCTCAACGAGTATCCATTCTGGATCTTCCCTTGCAGCTAGTAAGACACGTTTGTCAAGTTTAAAGTCACTCCTTACCCTAAAGCAGATGTTTCCACCTTTTCTCCTAAGCCAATTCACTTAATCTCATAAAGTATACCATAAAAGTGATTTCACTAAACAAAGGCAAACAAAAGTGGGACAGACTAGTCCCAATAGATTAAATAAATGCATCTGTCTACATATGAAAAAAGTACTTGTATAGATTAAAACAGAATTAAAAGCTACGGTAATATTAAGATTGTAAATTCACAGTTGAACTAAGCGGACATTAAAGTCAAGGGTTACCATCAACTGAACTGTTTATTTTAATATCCCAAAAAAGTAGGTAGATAACTAGTGTTTTGCAGTATATGGGATTATGACATTCTAGGGCCACAGAAGTTTTTAGTAACATTGTACTGTCTGTTTCTCTGCTTTAACATGAAGGGAGGTCCATCTGTGACAGACAACAGAGAGGGTAAAGCTCTTGGTTAGTGCAAGCTCAAGAGACTCAGGCCAATACTGCAGGCTTTCAAATTAGTTTACTCTCTATTTTTTCTCCTAAAACACCTGGAATATATCCAAAGCACTTCCATTTACTGTTTTTATTTATTTGTTTATTTGTATACTTGATTTTTACTTACCCTATGCACTGGTATTGCATCCTGCAACCTAGCCAACAATCTTAAACTTGTCTCTAACTCTTCAAGAAATTTAGAAGCAATTCATTAAACTGGTAAACACTGCAGACAAGTATGAACAGATATCAAGACTTCCTAAATCTAATGGAAGTCAAAAGTAGGTGGCATCACAAGCAGATAAGTAACAGTTTAAAAATAATTAGGTTTCTATTACAAAAGAACAAAGAGAGTGAGGTCCCTCTCCTTCCTTTCTAATATCTAGTTTACAAGTAAATTATCCCTTAATGTCATAATTCACCATACACTGTTGCCCAAAACAACTAGACAATTATGAAACCAGAGCCACTATTAGTCATTTTCAAGTGTGCTGCAGGAATACTGTCTGCAGAAGAGATGGCCATTTGGAGAAAAGCCGAAGTAGTTTCCACAATTACAGCTGATTCTGAATTCTTGCTAAAAAGTTTTAATGACAAAGCTGTTATCTTCTCTATTACTGCAATGACCCTAGTGACAATTTCACTCCTTTTCAACATCAGTCAACATCAGTCAACATCAACTCCTTTCGGATAGACTGGCTTGGAAAAGCTTTTTTCAAGTCAGAGTAGGAAAAAGATAAAGAACCCTGTATTGCATCAGAGATCTAGTGTTTTTACTGGCTCTGGCAAACAAAGATGGTTATAAAAGGTGAAATTTCAGGTGGCTGATTGCAGTGAAGAAAAACTGACTATTCCCCTATTTCTCCATATCCTCATGGGGCTTAAACATTTTCCCCAGGTTGGATGCCAGTCTGCACTTACGAATTAGCACTGCTTAGGACCAAGCAGACTTTCCACGTCTCCAGCCACTGGTCTTTTTGGAACTGGAGGAGTTATTTGCCCTGTCTTGTAGCAAATCAAATACAGCGTATAAATATACTTCTCTATTTGCAACATAGCTAGAGAAAAGTATTGATAAACATCAGGTGAGTGTGCTTTTTCTTGTTAAAGAAGAAACACAACATGTTTAAGGAAGGGCAAGAGTGGAGGAAAAAAAAAAACAAAAAGTGAAAGCAGATCGGATTTTGGTATCTGGTACAGTGAAAAGACTCCTTACACTTTCCCTCCACCTCTCTCAAACACACACAGCTTCAATCCTTCTAAAGCACGGCTGACAGCTGCCACCTTAAGCTGATAAAGACCAAGAAAGTTTAACCTTACATTCATGCTGGCTGGTTTCACAGATGTGTTCAGTTAGCAAAACTGCATCTTAGTTCAGCTGTATACCTAGCGATGAGGAATATGCTTGCGTCTTCAGGAAAACAAGAAGTAACTTGCAAGGAAACAGTGGAATGGGCTACACACAAACTACTGCCAAATACATACAGGGCAGACTGAAACAATGACCTACTATGCCCAGTACCAGGAAACTGAATAACTCTGGAAGACAGGATAATGCTACTCAGAACCTGTATGTTGAGGTGTAAAAAGCTGCATAAAATTCACACCATTCCAAAAGCTTTTGTTCCGTTCCTTCTTTTATGCCCCTGCCCCTTTTCCTTACTTGGGTCTCTTCTGTAATCACCAAGGAATTCTTCCAGGCTAACAAATCCATCACCATCTTTATCATGCTCTTCTAAAGCCTCCTGTATGACAAAGTCCTTTTGCATGCATACAAAAAGCAAAATATCAATTTGTGAAAAATTTGGAACTCGTAATCAAGAGAAACAGCAATAAATCATTTTAGAGCAATGAGATATTCTTTAAAGTAAAGACTCACTCATTTCAAATCTGCTTTTCTGTTTTAGGCAGCCTAGTGCTAGTGGTTCCTGTGCAACAAAACACATCTCTTCTTAAGAAGAGTTTAGCATGTCAGGTTTCATGAAAACCAAATCTGAAAGGTGAATCCTTCAACATAATTCAGAACTACACAAATAGCTGTGAAACATGCATTTGTACAAAGGTGCATCATCTCATTTCACTTTTCTTTTTTCATGTGATGTATTCACTAATTTGCATTTTTGCAACTTTATGAAATTGTTAGGAAACCTGGTTGGTCTTTTGGGCCTGTGTTTCCCAGTGAAGTGAGGGTCCCTGTTCTTGTAGTCTTGTTTGTCCATCATCAACAGTTATGTCAGCACAGAGGCTCTGTTTGCATAGCGCTCCTCTTGGCAGCTGGCTCTGCAGCAGCAGACAGCCAAAACTGCAGGCTCTACTGCAGAAAAGCACCAATGTACTTTTAACTGGGGTCACCTGTCGGTACTGAGCTGGAATGACACCAACAGTCACAGCAGTGATGAGACAGATGGCCAACGACAAAGTGCTCCTGGCTGAAATAACAATCCCCCAAACTCTGAGCATAGTACAGTCAATATTAAAGCTTCAGACGGGATTGAATGCTCTTTTTTGGCCAGAAAAGTGACTATTGTGTCCCTTTAAGCAAAGTGAGTGTAACCAGCACTGGACCTTTTCCTGTGCAAAAAAATATTTCCTTTAAGTCCCCTTAACCAGAATTGAACTCTGAACTACACATGAAACTTCTTCAAGCTAAAATCTCACTGATGTTATTCCAACCTAACAGAGTTTTGAGATAGCTATGTCAGTCCAATCCCAAAAATTTGGGATAGTTGTGCAATACTAGTTCTTGAAAGAGATTTCGAAGAAAAGCACCGAACTACTGCTCCAATTCCTGACCTCCAGCACTGGATCCACAACACATTATCTAACTTTTAATTTGGTCTGTAAAAGCAGAACACATAACTGCTCAAAGGCACACTGCCTGTGCTTGCATTTTAATGCACATGCATTAAAAAGATGTTGCATCTATATACGCAGACTGCTAAAGATACCCTCCTAAGTCTTACCGTCATATACTCCACTTCTTCCGGATGTTCAAAAGCGACAAATTCATCCACGTTTAGATCAGGAACATCATCTCTATTAGCTTTTTCAAAACGTTTTTTCTCCTTTAAATGAAGCTTAGAAAACAGATTTAGTTAGAGCACTTAATGAAAAGGAAAAACAACATTATAGTAGCTGGCTGTAAGCTCATTAGAATGTTAATTGTTTCACTTCACCTACTCATATTATACTGATGTTATATTTTCACTGAAAAGAGCTCATCCAGAGCAATGAGAACAGCACTTTCAATTGAGGTAGTTTTATTCTAAGAATCACATAAAAACTTCCTTTTTTTTCAATTTAAAGAGACATTTAAAACACACTCTTAGCCAAGGCTTCAAAAACACAAAAGGGAGATAATGAAAAGACCAAGAATTCTTGTCTTTATACATGCTTCCTCTTCTAAAAGTCACTAATTCCCAAACTAACCTAGTAGAGTACAATGATTATAATTAATGGTAGCCATTGCAAATTCCAAAATTAACATTTTCAGGACATTTAACCTTCTGGATCTAAATCTCATTTATATCAAGGGCTGTTTGTAGTTCAAAGACAGTCTTGAAGTATCATATATGTAAAATGTCTTTTCTGAAGACATTTTAAGGGCTGAAAGATTAGACAGTTTCCTTTAACACAAGACTGTTGTCCATTACATCTGAACATATTTCAAAGCAAAGTCACTTATCTAACCTGTTTTAAGCATAAATATCAACATGCCTTTTAAAAATAAAGAATATCCACACTAAGCAGGCAAGTTCTTATTTCTGAATGTCGTGCACTTGTTTCTGTATTACAAATGTGCAAAAATTTTGGTTTTTTTTTTTTGTTTCATTTTGTACAGTCTCTTTAGACAAAATAAAGACCCACGCCATTGATGACTGATCTCTACTCACTGCATGCGAGTAGACACTGCATGTAATGGGAGATTAAAAATTTTGCAATCCCATGATTGAGTGTGTTGTGCTATCGGTGTGACTATGATCTGGAGAAGGGAACAGCCAGCAAACCAGAGATCACAAATTCTTTTAAAATAACCATTTGAAATTGTACGTCTTAGTTTATATCCCATTTATTGACACCTCTCTCAAAATTAGGCTAACCTGATTAATACAGAGCATCGCATGTAACAAATAAAATATAATTTAAGATCCTAACTATTCTGCAAAATAATTAAATGTACTTTTAAAGAAAAGCTAACCTTAGCCGGCAGTTTAAACAGGAAGGCAATTCAGAAGGACTGACTACAGAAAGTACTAGACTGCAACATGAACTATTGAGAGAAAAAGCCTATTTGTCAGTGGTTTTTTGAGAAGTGATGAACAAGGCTGCCACCTTCTGGTAAATTCCTATGTTTACTTGATGTCAATTCAAAATCAATACCATAGTCTAAATCTTCCACATTGATTACAGCGGGATCACTCATTTCCAAAAGTAAGGAAAACGCTGAAGATGGCTGGCATACAATGTTCGTACCATGCTGCTAATTTTGCTTTTCACAATATACGTTGAAGAAGTCAGCAAGCAAGAAAACCTAGCAAGCAGTCAAACAAAGCATAGCATAAATGGGTAGTTCTAGCTCAGCATATGTATCTATGATCTCAAACATAGGATCAATATTTTGACTGCTAGTTCCATTTAAAGTCTTCTTTTATTTTAAAGCTATGTAATTATTCAGTTAAGTGACCTCCAAAGCTTTACAGTTTGTTTCTTCTGTGCGTAAAATCCCCTGCCCATTGCCTATTTTAGCTCCACTTCTGCCAACATCCTGTATTAGCTACTACTACTTTATTAAAAGCAGACACAGAAATCCTCCCGGAAAAAAATCCCTCAGGCCACAACAGTCTAAAAAAAAAATCACTTATTCTCTTTCGGGGAAGTATTTACATGTACTTATAAATGTGTAACTTGAAAGGAAACAAGCTGTGTGGTGATTCTTGGTGAACCTTCCCTCCTTGGCTCTCTCGCCCTTCCTTTCCTCTCTTAAGTACCTGCTTTCATACATGCAATTTACCCATAACTTCTGTTGTTTATACGTCCAGTTTTAGCTATCAGAGTTGCATTCTGATTGCTAAAAATGTCTGAATTGCTATTGCTTTCTCTGTGGGTCTCTAATGGATAGGAAATGTTAAAGCAGGCAATATTGATACCCCACACTGAAATAACTGAAAAAGGGGACAGAACAGTGCAATAAAGGGGGTTAAAGAGTACAAGGGTTTCTTTTACCTCTAACACCAGTGGTACTGGCCACTGCTGAAGGCAGGACACTGGTTAGGCTACAGACCTAATCTAATAGATTGCAGTCTTGTTTTAAGACCATCATCGTAAAACAAGAGACCATGCTCTGCGGTTAAGTCTGTCAATAGACTCATACTCCACTCAGCTAGCAAAATATACTTGGGAGGTATGATTGCATTCTGCCTTTGTTTTGATGGTAGCAGCTTTAATATACCATTACTTTCCTTTAATTACTCCCCTATCTCAGATATATGAAAGTGTTAAAACATGTGCCAGCTGCTAGGGTTTCTCTACCCATCTTCTTCTGTCACAATAAACAAACATTGCTGCCTTTTGCCAACAGCTTACAGAAACTGATGCTGAAACATTTTACCTGTCGAAATGATTCTTCTTCTTGATCCTCCAGGACAGTGTTTTCATCAAAATCAATTACACGATCATACATTTGCATATTATACTCCTTCCAAGACACTAATCCATCACCATCTCTGTCATAGTCATTGAAGTGTTGCTTAGCTTCTTGCGTAACATAATGTTTAAAAGACTGCTGTATCCAGGAACTCAGCTCATCTGTGAAAATCATTAAAAAAATAATAAAAGAAAAAAATCAGAATCATCTGCACTATAAAAACTGTAAAGACACCACAGATCTTTTCAGTCTGGAATATACTCTGCAATTCAGATGTAAGTATATAAGCAAGAAGTTAGTTAAAGCAAAACAATCTGTTTCCTCTATGCTATGGCTTTTTTAAATTTAACTGAATGAGAGAACAGATCACAGCTACAGCCTTCAGGTTTTCTTTCGTAGTACCATTTCCTCATTGATACCCTTAGGCTAGAGTTACATGGTTACTTTAATCTCGTTTATATTGGTGATGCCAGAAAAAGCGTGATGCGTCCCTCTCTGGTACACATGGAAATTGGTAGGAAGAAATGATTCCAGGTAGCGTTCATACAGCTGCACAGCAAACTGCATCAATAAAAACTTGCCCCATAAGAAGGAATATTCTTAGTTTTCAGCTGAGAAAGTACCCCTATTTAGCTCACTGGGACCTGAACAATGGAAGTAAGAAGCCTGCCCCTTTTGGTTGTTGCTGACATGTATGTCAGCTTGAAATAATCGATTATGTGGCCATGGCTTTTCAAATCTGAAGCCAACCAACGCAGCACCATCCTTTTACCTTTTTTTTTCTTCAGAGCTTTACAAAAATGATGCTGAATATGGTTTAGACAGACAACTCTAAACTTAACTTTGTACCTAAAAAACATTGTTCCCATTGGTTTTTGCTTTCTTTTGAAAAATTCACAAACTGATATAAACCTAAATTCACTGCCATTGCCTCCATTACCCAAACAGGTATTTTCCCTTTACTTGGGGCTGAAATCAAGCCTTATATATTTTGGAAATGCTTTTAAGCTACTTGTTTTTATAGGAATGTAGCTAAAAGAAATAAAACTTAATACACAGATGAATTAACGCAAATACATTAAAGTTACTTCATTTAAAGAAGACTCGGAGAACATATTCGCTCAGTATCATCCAGTCATTTTCAGATGCCCGGAGGGGGAAGACAACTCCTCTGCATTGCAAAATCATACAACTAAATCAACGCAACTGAAATCCTGCTCTGAAGAGTCACGATGACTAACAAAAAAAATCCCACAGAAATTACTACTTTGGTGTAGAGAAGTCTTATAACACTTTTTAAATACTAAAGTATCTTGTTCTATCCTTCTTGGCAGAAGTGTCAATACAACTTTACTAGGTTTACTGCAACGTCTTTGAAAAGCAGGCGAGAGATTTTTAAAAATGTATTTTGAGTACTGCATTTGTGTTACCAAAGGAACCAACTTTATAACAGATTCTGTGAATTGATGGAACATGAGGAGGCATGCATGCCATGTTTTGTAACAACTGAGGCTTGTGCACAAAACCAGCATCGCCTTACAAGAAACTGCAATGTGACTTCTTAAAGATGGAGTTATAATTTATAGCATGGTTTATTTCCCGGCATTTAAGGCACAAGGCACAGGCATCTGAGCATATAACGTCCAGTGCCATTCATCAGAAATACTTAATTCTCTGACATTAGAAAAGTGGCATTAACGTATCACATCTGCTCTCACTGTTAGCCTCCAAACGGAGGCACCACTAATAAGGAAAAAGTTCTCAAAAGAGTGTTCTGCAATATACTGAGAAATAACTGAGCTGAAAAAGCTTTGATACTGTAAGTTTCTTCGTGTAAAAACACATTCCACTGTGAGCTTTCCTTTGGGAAGTGAGGGGGAGGCAAGTTTCCTTTAGACTAAGAACCAGATGCAATATGGGAGTACGGGTGGAATTTCTACACTTTCAAATAGACCTTAATGGCCTTCACGTGGTGAGCTGCCTCTTGTTTACTACAGGGATTAGCCATCCCGCCAAAGCTACATACTGTCTCACCTCGACAACAGTCAGAGGCAGGAAAGTGTGCAGTTGATTACTTTAGGTATATAAAGTGAAAGACATTCAAGAGATACAGTTGATCTTGTCTTTAAAACCAGATTTTGTCCTCTCACCTAGACGGCTTTGTGCAAGTTTAGTATCATGTTAATGAATATCACCGTTCTGGCATTTGAACAAATATCCTACCTGCTCTGTGTAAGCGCGCATGAGAGAGGCTTCTGATTTTTTGTCAGGATCACAGCAGAACAACAAGAATACATTTTCATAACGAGCTTAAAAATTAAGAATTGTCATGCTGATGTACTGAAAGGAAGGGCCTGATTTTACCATGGAGTTCAAAAGTTTGGCTGATAAAAATCTGTCTGGGAAGAGCCATTTGATACTATATGGTGAAGAAATTAATATATGATCCCTCAGCGTCACTTAGTGTCAACAGGTATTGAAGCACATGTATGTAGTGTTAGGGCTGGAGTGTAAATTCTTCACCTCTTGAACTTGCTGTCCGAGTCGCACAAGCAGGATTTCAAACACAAAAATCCGCTCATTCTAAGCGGGTTCAGATGTGCAAGGAGCAAAGCTGGTACTTGCAACGGAGTATTGCTCTCAGCCGCATTACCTCACTCCTTGCGTGCTCCTGCCGGCCCTCACTTCTTCCACCACGTAGAACAGGAACCTTATGGACTGAGATATCCTCTCTATAAAGTCTGTTGGTGTTTTTGACGCACCGTGCAAGAGGGTGGTTGTGTTTTCCATGGAGATTCTCCACAGCATACGAGCCACCGGCTGTGGCACGGGGAGTGCCCATCTTTTTCCTTCCCCGAGGGCACCGGTCCCGGCCCCCACCCGGTGAACCCCCCCCC
>VYZM01005809.1:1888-15179 GCA_013398915.1 Dromas ardeola | reverse complement strand
AACGCCTTGCTGAAGTCAAGGTAGACCACATCTACCGCTCTCCCCTCATCTATCCATCCAGTCACGCCATCATAGAAGGCTATCAGATTAGTCAGGCATGATTTCCCCTTGGTGAATCCATGCTGGGTGCTTCTGATAGCCCTCTTTTCCTCCACACGCCTTGAGATGATGACGCCCAGAACAAGCTGTTCCATCATCTTTCCAGGGATGGAGGTGAGGCTGACTGGCCTGTAGTTCCCCGGGTCCTCCTTCTTGCCCTTTTTGAAGACTGGAGTGACATTGGCTTTCCTCCAATCTTCAGGCACCTCGCCTGTTCTCCAGGACCTTTCAAAGATGGTGGAGAGCGGCCCAGCAATGACTTCCACCAGCTCCCTCAGCACTCTCGGGTGCATCCCATCAGGGCCCATGGACTTGTGAATATGTAATTGACCTAACTGGTCCCTCACTTGATCCTCCTCAACCCAGGGAAAGTCTTCCTCTTTCCCCATTACTTTCTCCAAGAATGCACATATTGGATGAAATGAATATATCAAAACAAAAATTTATATTTTTTTTTCCATCATTGTATTTCTTGTTTTCAGGCTTCCTTCCAACGCTCTAATAGCCATGACAAAGTGAGGAAAATAGTTGCAGAAGAGGGACGTACAGCAAGGAACCTAATTGCATGGAGTGTTCCACTGGAAAACAAAGAGGATGATGGTATGTATTCAACAGTCTGCCACCAGCTCTTTCCACTTCTGTCCCTTTGTCCTCTGGAGGTGCACACTTGGAAACATATTTCTTACGTAGAATTTCTCTACAAAAAAATAAATGTTGTTTATGTTTAGTGTACATAAAATTATAGAAATGCCTAGGTCGGAAGGGACCTTTCAGATCATCTAGTTCAACCATCAAGCTAACTCTGACAAAAACCATCACTAAACCATTTCGCTAGGCACTATGTCTTCCCGTCTTTTAAAAATCCCCAGGGATGGTGCCGCAACCACATACCTGGTCTGCCTGTTCCAACACTTAGTAACCATAGTATAATTTTAAAGCTTTTTTCCTAAATGCACCCTGCAGTTGACAGATCGCTTTATAAAACCTTCGCAGTGACAGATTAAAAACTGTTTTCATTTTGCCTGTAAGCAATATTTAACACTGCTTTCTCTTGCTGATATGATCAATGTAATATAATAATGTTGTCTTAAATTCATGTCTTGTAATTTGGGAATTCAGAATTGTAGGGATGGCTTAGAACAGTCCAACAAATTGCTCTCTGTGCTCTGTAACAAATGGTTGGAAGTTTCTTTTGGTATTACTTCAGTCTTTGGTAAACATTCGCGAAGAATCTTTAAGGAAAGTGGTATGTGGGGACAGTCTTCTATAATGCAGGGCCTCAGAACAGTTTTGTTACTGTTGTAACATTCTCTTGTGGTATGATGACTTAAGAAGCCAGGAACTGACTTAATTTTTTATACAGCTCAAGCTGTTCCAGATGTCAGAATGCTGTTTTTGAGGACTTCATCTCAAGTATTTTTGTAGCTCACATGTCCCTGTGCAGGTGCTGCTGCTTTTGAGACTAGGAGGGAGTGCCTAAAAGTTCTAATTTATATAGAATGTGATGTTCATGGTATGAAATAATCCTGTTGGCCAGCTTGGTCAAGTGCCCAGGTATGCTCGCTCCTCTTCATCCCCGTGCCTGGCAAACTGAAAAACACTGAGAGCTTGAAACACACATACTATAGCTGGCTATAAAGTAAATATTTTCACAGATTCAGTCGCTAGAGTCTTCTAAAAGAGCAGTTTTCCCAGGCATTGGAAGAGAAATTAGTCCTGTGGCACTCAAACCAGGACACTTAAGTTACAAGAAAATTAATCCTATATTTGAAGCAAATTGATGCAAAGTTTAAAATGTCTTTGGCTTGCTTTATGCATTAAGATGTATTTGTGATTTTTTTTCTTTTTAAAGCTGAAAAGTCTAAAGTCACAGAAGACAATGGGTTGCTTGAAAAGCTATTTAGATGTTTGTACATGGACATTTGTATAGGTTTCACTAAGGAAATTGCATTCATTTCAGAAGGCATAGCTGTACTTCTGTTGAACAGTTGCAAGCAGAATGGCGGTTAACTTATGTTTGTTGGCTAAACATCCGAAATCTAATTACAGTTGTCCACATTTACAAGCTGTGGTTTCGTGTTTTGATCCTTTTACTTCAGTGTTGACCCAGCTATCTTAGTACATTTTGTATAGCAGCATTTTTAGTAAGCACTAACTGGTCAGCAGAAAAACGTACTGTGAATCTTTGTTAGCTACATGTAGGAAGAGAAAATGGAAATAATTTAGGATTTGAGCATAATCTGACCAAGTAGAGTGCATACCTCCCAGCTTGCAACCTACATGCAACAGTACTATCATGAATATGCGGATTTTTAAGTGGGCCAGTTGTGTGTTCTTGTGGCAGCTTCGTTTACGTCTGTCTCCAGAAGATGAATTTATCTATTTGCTAGTCTTACATTTGCCTGCATGTTCTTGAGTATGTTCATAGATCCATTGATATTATTGGACTAGTCACATATGTCACTTAAGCAGAATAGAATTGAGGCCCAAAGTATTTATAGATTCTGAATTACACTTTTGGGCAAGGTAGTAATATGAATGAGTACATGCGAAAGGAACATGGAGTATAATTCTAACAGTATTTTTGAGCTACTTGTGAGTTGATTCAATTTCTGTTTAGAGAGTCTTATTTTTTAATACTACCTTGCTTATAATATTCTTTTAGAAACTTTCAAGTAAGACTTTTTCCTTAAAAATGAGTGTGAGTTGTAGATGAATGTTCGCTCTAACGTTTTCTGACAAAACATGAAGAATTAATGTAAAAGTGAATTTTTAGCCTTCATTAAATAGTTGTTATGTATGATAATTAAAATCTAAGTAGCTATATTAATTTCCTTCTTTTGGTTGTATTAGCACCATTGTAATTTTTAAACTTTTTGTCATAGGTGCTTTCTTCTTTTAAGAAATTCTTCATTAAATCATAGCCTGACCTTTTTGCACAATACGAAGAATCTGATGATAATTGCCTGATGGAAAATTTCCCTGTGGAAGGGGACTTGTGGCTAATGAAAGTCTGGCAGAGCCAGATCCTTTACCTCTTGACCCTTGTCTTGGCGTAGAGGGTATATATGTTGGTGTCAGTGCGCTCTGATTCATTTTATGCTGATCTTTCAATATGTATTTAATCCCTGAGGAATGATACAGCAATATTATGAATTAGGATAGTTCTAACTCATTCAGGGGCTGTGTAAATCAGGCCAAAGGTTCAGGTTCCCTGAGCCAACCTGCAACCCTCCTGTACAGAGCAGAATTTTGTCTTTGGGCAGTTTCTTAGGCTCGTAATGTTCAGAAGTATTGCTTTGGCAGTAACAGTGTGTGATTTAACATTTTATATTATATACTGCTGTTCATTATGAGATTATTTTTTTTTCTGCAGAAACAGCGAAGGTACGGGCATTCGCAATTACTAGTGGTAGTGTTATAGAGGGTTGATAAATTAAAATGCTGGATTAATTTTTTTAGTTTGTATCCTTTCTTTTTCTATTTCCGTTAAGGATTGTGTGATTGTGTCCTTCTTACCATTTAATTTTTCCTCTGAAAGACTTGTGTATTTTATATAGAGGACATGGGTAAAAGAGCAATAATGAAAAGAATTGCAGCCAAAACCTTCAGATTCCTTAATGGAAATAGATAGTTCCTGGCAATCAGGAATATTTCCTTAAAAATGAGAGAGATTTCTGAAATGGCAGGTGGCACTTCTGTTACATGTTTTGGAGCAGTATGCACCCTTATTATGTCAGATCTGAAATTCTAGTTGTGAATACAGATCAATGACACGAGAAAATCCAAAACATAGTGGCAATGGTCTAGAAGAGATGGTGCTTGTTAACACATTTCAGGTATTAAAATATTCCTTCACTGAATGCATTAATACGCAGCAGATTCTATTGGATAGACTAATTAATAGTACGGTTGACTTTGTGTCCTAGGAGGAGGGTCTTTAACTGTGAAAAATTCACTAGTCTGATATTCTGTCTCCAGAATTAAATTTGCATTCCAAACCTATGGCCACTGCCTATTGCAGTCACTTTGATCTTGCCCACCTTGGAAAGCTGTGATCATTCTAATACAGGTTTTCAGATTTTTTTCTTTGTAATTATTTTATATGCCTAGCATGAGATTAGAGGCACTGCATGCAGATAAGCACTACACAAATTTTATTACAAAATTTCAGCTATGATATTAGTGACAGTTAAGACATCCCAGAGGCTTGACATATAAATGTTAATAGAAATTAACATACCTTTGGAACTTTAAGAGATGTGTCAAAAAAATGGAAAATCTTGTATTTGTAACTGTTCCCTTCTTATTTCCTATTTGTTTAAAATCATCTGGGCTCTTGCCGTATAGAATTCATTTGTGGATGAAGCATTTCAGGGTAAGGAAACATATTTTATTGCTTGAGAGGTACCTGGCACACTCTGGGGAGCCTGCAGTATAATCTGCTCCTTTAGCAAGAGCTTGATGGAGTAAAGAGGTTTTGCAGTATGTGATGAAAGTCAGGAAACTTGGCTCTCTTTGGCCAAGTAAGGAAGTTGTAAGAGTCGTGACTGAAAACATCGTGTGTGAGCCCTAACAACATTGGATCTGATTATAACTGGCAGAATATGACATGAAGGCAAGGGTACTCTTTAAGGCTCATAAGTTTCAAACCTTCCATTTCACTGAAATGAATGGAAGCCATGGTAGGTGAATACAGGGCCGTTATATTCTGGATGAGACAGTGTCAGTGATTTGTAGAAGTAATTTTATGCAAAAATACATTGCTGTAATTCAATCTGGAGGTGGAAAAACATGGTTAATTTTGGTTATCCATGCTTGAAGGCAGTCACTCCAGATGCTTAGCACTGTACAGCTAGAAAAAGCATATCTTCTACTGCTCTACAAATTTTTAAAAAGATATGGGTTATAATAATATTAGAAACTTCAATATGCTTCCTCAATTAAGGGGTCAAAAATAATCAGTCTCATCTGGTTGCTTGCTCCAGGCAGGTGCCTCTGCCTTACTTTCAATGAGATTGAGGCAACCAGGTCTTATCCAAGCCTCATTTTTGCAAAAGTCTTTCTTGAGATGGACAATTGCCCCAGTTGGGGCTGTAAAATAGATTCTGGAGTACAGACTGGTTATATGTAGCAATGGCACTGTAACGTAGACTGACTGTCTTACAGGTTTTATAGATAACATGGAAGAAGAGATGTGACAAACTAGATCTATCACACTGAGCATAAGAACTGGAGGAAAACAACAGAATGCTTGCCCATTTGTACCCCCAGATTCATTCACGGAGATGAAAAGAAATACAAGCAAAAATTGTTATCATTCCTACTGAGGGTCTAATGATGAACAGTGTCAAAGTCACTAAAGTAACATACGCAGTTGATCTCTGCCATAGTGAGAATAGAAATGAGGGCTGCTATTGATTACTAAATTTAAAGGTGATTCCCACATTTCTCGTAGTAAAACTATCCGGGAGAGAGATGAGAAGGATGATTTTTGAGGCTGTTAGTGTAAATGATAGCTTTTGAAAATAGTTTATCAGTGGTGCTTTTTTGGAGATACTAGCACCTCAGCTTTTTGTGACAGGAAGTCTTCACAAATCATAAACTCTGGTGCTTCGTATTTAATTACCAGAGAGAGAGGAAATGGACTTCAAGTGTAAAATACGACTGTAGGTCCTGAATGCTGCAAAACTTTGCTACTTTATATATTTCACATTGGCAACTTAATAGCTAATGAGATGATCATCTTTGGTCACTAGTGTTCTTTCCTTAAAATTCAGTAAATTCCTAGCAGGTAATGCCCTTCATATGTCACTGAGTGCTTGTGCATCTCATAGCAATGCTGGTATTGTATAGTTACATCCTGGTAGTCACTGAACATACACATAACCATTGAGCAGTGCTCTTGTGTTGTCACTACTTGTGAATATAAAAGGACAAAAGCAGAAAGGAAGATGTCTTTTAAGAACCAGAGGCACTTATAAAAGAAAAACAATAATAATGCTCAGAAATGTGGCTGCTGTTGAAATAAAAAACTTTTTGTCCCATACACCTTAAGAAAAAGTAAGTCCTTGCCACACACTATTTGGTTTTAAGTTTGCAAAACATGGTATTTACATAAGTTTTGCTTTATCTGAATGTCTGCCTTATAGAGAAAGTGCCTGTAAACTTGATTTTGTCTTTACAGGGGACTTGTTCAGACATTTCCCCATTCTTAGATGATGGATTAGTTTTTGGAGAATCTAAAGAGACTGCAACTATTTTTTGTGTTCATCTGGCCCTTTTTTAATTTTAACATACGCATATTTGTTTGTAAGCGCTGTGCAAGTTCTGTATGCCATTGCATTCCGAATCTTGTCTTTGCAGAATGTAAATCATGTCAGAAGAGAGATTTTGGTGATTGAAATAGTTCAGTTATCATACTTCTGACATGGAACTGACCTGCAGTTTAAACTTTTTAGTGAATAGGAAGTTTTTATACGTACGGTAGTTGAATCAAATTTTTTCCTGAATGCTGTTAAATTGAGTTCAATATATTAATTTGTACCTGTTGTTTTGGCTAATGTAGCATTTTAAAAATGAATTATCAAGCAAATAATTTTTAATTTGTTTTAAAATTAAAGGTCTTGTTCCCTGGAATAGCCAATGATGCAAACCAGCTGTACAACTGCTTGATTAAGACAGGTTTACAGCTGCTTTATATAACCAGAGCAATGTAAAACAGCTGGACTGTGTTAGGGCGTTTGGCATAGGAACTGTTAAAAACTCAACTGGACAATTCTGAAATTCAAGAATGATCTTCATGGTCTAGGCAGGAACTATATTTAACTAATGCATTTATTTGCTTCGCTTCATCCAGCTAAATAATCTTGAAACTTTTACTTAGATATAATCTGTGCTAGAGAGTATTCTGGCCTTAGTTAGTATTTTGTCTTAACTTGCTTACATTTTTGGTAATTGGATCCTGTGAGTTTCACATTGTGCAAGTTAGATACTAAGTTGGAGGAATAGAACTTAAGAATTTTTTTGTTTTAATTACCTCATAGCAAATCTCAAAGATGAAATGTAAACATGTCAGGTAGGCCTAGGGTAACACAAATTTATCTAGGCAAAGATAACTCGTTAATCAGTTAAGAAATTACCACCACCACAGCACTGAGGCCTGAAATCATCCTTTCTGACTGTGGGAATTTAAACTGTTTTGAAGCACAGTTGCTAAAGTCAGTTCATATAAGCAGGGGAAGGAGACAGGTACATTTGAGAAGGCATTTCAGATCTTCAGGGGACTGACTTATGCTCTGTGAATGTTTTTCTCTCTTCCTTTGGCTCCCTAGATGTAGGTGGATTAAATCCCGTCCCAAGTTCTGTTTTTACCCATCTTTCTTGGCAGAAAATACCTAGATCTGCTGGTAGGTTGCTTGAACAGTTTGAGAAAAACTAAATTACTACATTTGTTTTTCCTAAGAAAGATATTATTTATTTTAATTTTGTAATATCTGATTGAACAATCATTCAAGAGCAGACTTCTTTTTAATCTAGATGGAAAATTGGTGTCATATTGGATCTGTAGATTGTAATGATGTGATTTTCAGAGGCACTGAGCGCTTAAAGGTGTGTTATCTTTGTTTAATGAAGTCTGTAATTCTTGCCTTTCTTTGTAATTTTTTTCATTTTCTGTGTGTCTTCTGGCATTATCCACATTCTGAACTGTGGAATATGTATTTGGAATATACAATTTTACAAACCTCTTAACTCATAAATTGTGCCCATATCAGTGCATTGTAAGATGAGATAAGTGCGTTTTAGAATGCTATATCTAATTAAAATCATTATTGTTGATTTAAACAGTTGCTTCTTCCCCAGGAAAATCGAAATGGCAAGCTGGTGGAAAAACAAAGAGGGTGACTCAAGGAACACACAAGACTGCAAAACAGGTATCTGCTTATTTATTTTTATGTCATAGATTTTATGTCGTAACAAAAAGTTTTGTGATATCTCTGCTACATTATTGGCTGAATAATACATATGTAGAACTGTGCATACGTTTTATTTTTAAAGCATACAAGTTCAAAGTTAAGTATTCAGAAGTTAAAGAATGCCAGAATTTAGGTTATCTTCCTCAGCCTTTACTTTTGGCACTTCCTAACCTCTGGATGCATGAGTTTTTTGGCATTAAAGTTATTTTAAGGAAAGTGCTGTTCAATAAAATGATACAGGGTGTTCTTCCTATAAGCATGCTGCTTATACAAAGGCTACCTTTCTGCCCAATTTCTAATTTAAGGAGATGCTTTATTTCTTGACCTCACGCGTTAATGGCTGAAGTCAGTATATCCTATTCTGGAAAAAATTAGTCCAGGTGAGTAAAATTTCTGAGAGTTATGACTGGAAAACAAGTCCAACTGAGAAGTGTCAAGAAGAAACTGTTCTTATTTTTATTCATGTTTTTCCTATGTGACTGACAGTCTTTATTACATTAATAAAGTAATACCTCAATTTCTTCATGTTTAATATTTTTAACAGTTGCTTTTCTTTGATTAATGGATTTAGCAATTAGTATGGCTTTATCTACTTAGTATTTTGAGACTGTCAGATTTTGATAGTATGGCATATGGAAGATGTTATTTTGGGGGGGGGAAGGAAAAAAAAAATGTTCTGCTTCTATAGGGATGTATTTGCATCTTTACAACATAGGCATGTTATTTTCTCAATTTAATTTAGCAACTATTAACCTTGTGTTCTCCCTTCATGTGCTAGCATGTTACAAATACTGTGTATCCTGGTTTTCTTGTTCTGTGAAGGTGGAATTTTATTGATGTAGTATGGGCTCCCTGTAAGGGTTTACTCTCAGAACCTTTTGGGTGTAAGAGTAGTGTGCTATGTAGTTCGGATTCTCTCCGTTTTATTCTTTTGGGATTATGTAAATACTGAGTTTTCAGGAGAATACTTGATTGTTATTCAGTGGCTCTGTGTGGGATTGCTATACTAAAACTATATTGTAAAACAGTGCATTCCTATTGGTTACAATTAAGGTTTGAAATGGGCTGCCGAGTGTCTATGCATTTGGCACTTCCAATTTGGCATTCAGCACCTTTATTTCTACTGCATTTCAGACACTGGATACTGCTGTAAACTGGTGGCTTTTTTGTTACTTTTGTTGAGCCTTCGGTTTTAATTTTCCTTTGCATATTAATGGACCACTAATTTCAAGAAAATAAACCTTCAAGAACTCTTTCATGTGATCTTATCAACCCCATCTTCCTCTCGGTAGGGTGCTGGCAAATCTACATTTAATAAATTTTGGCATCCTGAGAATAAATATGCAATTCATAGTTTCCAGATCTCCAAGGCAAGTTACTGAAATTTTTTTGGAAAAGAAAGAAAAAAAAAAAAAGAGATTCTGTTTTCATGTTACTTTTGTCATCCACACTGAGTTACTTCAGATGAAAGAAGGAGTATTCCCGTGTTTCCTAACTTCAAAGGCACAAAAGCTTTGCATTTTCTGCATCTGAAGGCTTTACCTATCACTACAAGTGAGGTAATATGAACTAGTCCCTCTGAATCTTTGCCATTCTGGGGTGGGTTTTGCTCTT
This sequence comes from Dromas ardeola, assembly GCA_013398915.1. Taxonomy (NCBI): domain Eukaryota; kingdom Metazoa; phylum Chordata; class Aves; order Charadriiformes; family Dromadidae; genus Dromas; species Dromas ardeola. The sequence goes on along the minus strand of VYZM01005809.1, from coordinate 5,490 downwards.
GTGATAACAAGCTTCTGTGTAGACCTGCTAGATCGTGTCTATATAAGCCATCATCGCACTTTGGGTAAACATGCATGTTATTTGAGCATCGGGGGAGGCCAAGGCAAGCTATTTTTTGGTGTATTTGAAAACACTACGATTTTTTTTATTATTATTTTTATTTTTTGTAATGTGCGATGGTCTGCAAAGTTGTTGAATGTAGGTTAAATTTTGGATAACTGTGTTGTCAAAGGCCGAGGGCTCTGAGATCACTTAGAATATTCAAAATAAGTACTTATATCCAGTTCAGAATGATGTGTAAATGTTTGCAGGATTGGAGCTTTAGAACTCTGCTCAGAAAAACTTAATTCTGTGTCCTTGTGTCTTACCAGTGGAAGGAGGCTTGTGCCTCAAATACAAACCAAAGTGAAAAATCTGGCAAGAGTTAGTTGGAAGCACAAGGATGTAGGTGGAGCTTATGTGGCTTGGGTATAGGTCCTTCTTGGTGGAGACGCAGGATCATCACCTGATCTTTCTGCAGATTACACTGTTAGAAATGTTTTGTCTGGTGTCCCTATGCTCCCTCAGAATACCAGGGAGATTGAGAGATGATCATCTCTGGAAATTGAATTTCACTATTGCATCACTCAACCTGAGCATGCCACTGAAATATATGATCTCGTCAGAAGTATGCACTTCTAATACATACTGTTTAATTGAAACTTCATTCCAGGAAGGATGAGTAAGAATAATAAAGCTATAGCCGCACATCAGCACAGAAACTACAGTCTTGAAAAGTCTGTACCTAATCCAGCATTTCTTGCGTTTCACAGTGAAAGGTACCTTTGGTTCATTAGAAAATTTACTTAAGACCCTTACAGGTAAAGATTCTGCTGAACAATATACAGATTAGCTCAGAAATCCTGGTAATTTTTTGGTGCTTGTGTTAAATCTTTGTACAGAATATAGTAGTCTGTATAAAATATTAGTAGTATCTTTATATTCAAAGTAGTCTTTGCTGCAGCTCTTCCATTTAGCACGCACTAGCTTTCATTTCAGTGTAGTTGCTGCCAGTCAGACTTGATCAAGTTTGAAAATAGCTTGCTGAGTTTGATCTTTTTTCATGGAATTTCTGGAGACTGAAGTGCCAAACATGGGACACAATTTGGGTTCTTCTCTGAAAATTGACTTCTGTTTCCTTGAGTGGCAGATACCAGGCTGTGACAAATTCAGATGTACGGTGTTAGAACTGACTTGTATTGGGAACTTAAAATATTATTTCTTTTAACTAACCACCAACTTAATGCTTACCTGCTTGTGTGATGGTGTCCAATAAATTTGGTAGTTTAGGGATTTGCATCCTTTCAAAGGTGGTCTGCTGGAATATGAGTAACTGTAAATGTTGCTTAGGTTTTACTTAGACACTGGAAATCTGCTTACAGGGGTAATAATGGAACTGCTACAACTTATAGTAGTACTTAAGGCAGTTCAGCATGTGGTTTTCCTAATTAAAATATGACTGACATAAAAGAGATGATAAATGGATGCCAAATATAGTAGGTGGAAAACATTTATTGCTAAATATAAAAACATATTCCATGACACTGTCTTAAAGATACATTTGAAAAATGTATCTTTCAAACGGGGGGAATTATGCATGGTTCCTGTTCCAAAACAACTGATCCTTTATATCAACAGTATTTGCTGAATGCATAGAAACCTAGTCACTTTAATAAGGTCACATTTTATAAATACAGGCAGCAAAAGGTAGCACTGTTATTTTAATATAGCTATTTATGATTCTGTAGTTAAGGTTGTGTCATGGTAAACTGTATTTTAAAGGAGCTGTAAATTAGCCAGTATAAGCTTTGCTTTAAAGGTTTATATACAAGGCCTCAGCTAAGGAGCATCTTTTCTCCAAGCTGTTCTTTGAGGTGACTCTTATGTCGTATAAGAAAAAATATGAAATACTCTGACATATGAAACCCTTCTGAAATTCCTGTTAATTGGTTGTTTATGACATGCAGCTTTTTTGAACGTGTCTCTCGTGCATACATTAGCTGGGGTTCATCTGGAGTACACTTAGAATATTTTGAGATATGCGTAAGGGTAGCAGAGCTGGTGGTGTGGTTGTAGTAAATCAGGTTCCCATTCTTCCCCTTCTTAAAGAAAAATTAGAATCTGAAAACAAACGCAGGTGAGAGCATGACCATCTTGACAGCCCTGAGTCTACCTCCCTAATTACAAAGCGACATTTGCTGTGTTTGATGCTGTCGGGTACAGGTAGTCAGAGCGCTGGGGGGAGTAAGCAGTCTGGAATCCAGAGAGGCTGCCAAGGAAACAGAGCTTGGAATTTATTAAACAGTTTTTCAGGTTCTATCTTTGTGCCAGGGTTCAGTTCTCCTATAACGGGAAGCTGTGTTTATGGTGTGAATTTATCAAATAAGGCCCCTAAAATCTAGAGAAGAAAGGCATTTATATTCTTAATTACAGTGATTGAAAAATCATTTGGTTATTGACTACTTTCCATTCTGTAATTTGAGCATGAGAAATATAAGCTCATTTATATGTTTCCTAAACACACAGGGAACTTTTTGTAACTTTTTGTTACACACAATTTGTTGCACAATTTGTTGGAATTCAAGAGGAATTCACAAAACCCAAAGATCGTTTTAAGAAGAATGAGGAAAACTTTCTCTAGACTTCGTACAGTCTTTGGGTCTCTATTCTAAATACTTAATCATTAAAATTTTATTATGGTTCTTCCTTAGAAGTGCTTTCATTGATAAGTCCATCCAAGACTATGTTACAGTTCCTGATTACCTTATATTGCCTGTGGTCTGAAATGACTTTTCTATAAGAGTTCTCTGTCTTCAAGTATAAACGCACCTTCCATTAAACTCATCTTTTGGCACAAAGAAATAACGTTTCCCAGCTTTTTACATAGGGGACAAAAAGGCTTGAATCCCAGTTAATTGTTTTGCTATTTACAGTATTTCTAGTTGGTGATTAGATATTCTAATTATAAACTCTGTGTACTGGCTTGTGTAATGGTTGTTTTTTTTTTTTTAATCAGCNTACAGTATTTCTAGTTGGTGATTAGATATTCTAATTATAAACTCTGTGTACTGGCTTGTGCAATGTTTGATTGTTTTTATTAAATCAGCAAAAGCAGAGTTTTTAGAATGGGATTTTGCAGTAATCCCTGCACATGTACTCCAGTAAGAATTGATTTTCTAGAGATCTGTGCCACAGTGGACTAATGCATCAAAACTGCATTAAAGGTCCTATTAAAATGAATGCATTAATGGGAAAAAAACACCCAAACAACACAAACCAACCAAAAAGAGTAGTATTGTAGCATGTAGCTACTACCTCCACCACAAAATGGTACACAGGTGGGCGTCACTCTGTGTTTACTGGTGGTGCTTTTCCACCTGGCTACTGTGGAGTGCAGAAGCTTATAGAAGTCTGGCATGGGAGCAGTGTTTTTCTGTTTCTTGGTGTGGGAGAGAATTTCCAGTTTAATAAGGACAGTGCCATGGGGCTGAGTGCTGATTTGTTATTTTCAGCCAAATGGGCATGCTTCAGAATCCTTTCGAATATCCTGCGCAGGTAAGCGA
>VYZM01005808.1:61915-78923 GCA_013398915.1 Dromas ardeola | reverse complement strand
GGCCACATCCAAAAACTGATCATCAGATATTAGAAGAGAGTGGTAGAGTAATGTAAGAAGTAGTCAGTAGATTTCTCCCAATGGGACTAAAATACTAAAGGAGCTGACTGGACCATCTTCAGCTGACTGGCTCCCTCAGATGCTAGAGGCCTGCTCCTGCTCAGCCTCCGTTGCAAAAAAAGCTTCAAGGTCCATTAGCTTCTGAATCAGAAGAGCATCTAACTCTGCACTCTGCAGCGCAGCTTTTTTTGCTCGTGTGAAACTACCCACTGCTTTGATTTTGCCTCTTGTCTTCCTTTTCCGGGGAAGAGTAAAGTCCTGAAACTCTAGAATACGCTTTCTCTTCTGCTGGCTGACAGAGATCAAGCGTCCGTTTTTCTCCTTGGGTTCTTCAAAGATGGTTTCCAAGCTCCTGGTAAAAGTAAAGGACAGAACTCATGAATACTCAAGCAGCAGTTAAGGATGGCGAGACTGGTGGATTTCATAACCCAAGTAAACACACTTCTAACTTCTACATTTTTACAGTCCCTCCACACCTCTTGTAATGTATACTTATCTACAGCTTACACCTCCTACAACTGCACATTGCCGCTAGCTAAATAATTTGTTATTGGTGCATAGACATTTGGGTTGCATCTCTTTCTATCCATATTTCAGTTCAAAGGTACAATTATAGAGTCTGGATTTTATAGAATATATAGATTTGAACAATAAAAAATGTAGCAGTCTTGATAATCATGCTATACTTGATGACAGGCAGTTATTCTGAGTATTTTAGAGAATATTTAGTTGTCTTTGAATTTTGAAAAAGTAAGTACTGTACTTGGATGGAGGCCGGAATGAATGAGTAGATTAAAAAATTATACCAATCCATACTTAAACTGCAAATTCTTAGTTCATATTCTATTTCACTACTTTCCATCCAAATAGTAAAAGATACCATTTTTGCATTAACTTCCTCTACCACTTTAAATTAGAGCAGTTTTAAAAAATTATCTCCCCCTCAGCTTTCAGACACCTTAATCTTCTCACCCCCTCTGCCTAAGTAATTTACACTTGTCTTAGTTTTCTCATTAGGAAGCAGAACCAACCTGGCTGGAGGAGGGGACTTATAGTTCTTGTTTGTGTAAATTTCTTCTAAACTAAATTCTTTCTTCTTAAGCCTGAAAAAGTAATGAACAAATCAATCAAGAAAGAAGAATTTGGAAACCACCTCTCTTCACAACAAGCAGATTTACAAGAAACAAGCAGGGTTTGAGTTCTATGCTTAAATGCTAACTAATTATGCTTTAACTTAAAATGTAGATTTAGGTTCTAATTGGGGAGAGGGAGGCATGAAAAATGAGGTTGTTAAGTACCTGATTTCATACAGTTTTTTTTACAAGCTCTGGGTCAAGACTTGCCATTTCTGCAGAGGTCAATGTTCCTTCTAGCATTCCATGATGTTTCGAAATAATAATGCTCAAAAGAAGAAAGGGAAATCCCTTCACAGGTCACTTTTTTGTGGAAGCCGAGAAGACTTACAGTTTAGCACATTAACATTTCACCTCTTGAGACTGATTTTAAAAGTCAGTTATTGATACTTAATTAGCAAGCTGATCTCTGAAGAAATGCATTCCTTTGTCAAAGCTGGCACTTTTGTTTAAGACAGAAGTGAGCAAAATACCAGATGACTGATTGGAAAAGCTTCATCAATATCTGGCACTGTGGTTACCCACATTTACACTGAACTAATGTTTCCCTGAGATCATATACCACCATAATTTGCATCAACAGAACTTCCTAATGGATCACTTCATCTCACTGCCTTGTAGAATGACTTATTTTCAATGTGTGTTTATCAACATGAACAACTTCTTTAGGAAATCATTCCATTGCAGCTTAGTTTTTCATGTTTTGCCTAAACCCCATTCAGTAGTTCATACCCAATAGTCATTTATTTACCCTTTCCCACTTGAAAAAAGTTATGTTCAAAGACCAATTTCTTTCTTCAGTCTTTTATACAGTTGATACAGCTGTGTCAATCTTTTTTTATGAAGGAAGCAAACATCAGACATCACTCAACTGGTAGAAGCATTTATTGAAATGATTTTGCAGGAAATGTAAGCAACAGAAGCTAGCATGAGTCCATTTAAAAAATACTGCTCACCTTTTTGGTTTGGGTAGCCCCATTGGAGTAAGGTTAGGGTCCGGCCTAGGAACGGTTTTCCTGATTCTGATCTGAGAGACTTTCTTTGGCCTCTTTTCTGGCTCAATCTTAAGAAAGAAAAAACAAAAAAAAAGTTAAAAGGCAGGAAATAATGACCACGCTAGTCAACAGGATTCCCTTTTATGTTGAGTATACATTATCTATAGAATAAACATTCCTCTTTGTTTTGCCACCTTCTTTCTGCTTGAACAAAAGCAAGAAGCAGCACAGACTAGGACTAACAGCCTGTTTTCTCTCCTCATCTTCAACAGTTCCTAGATAATATTCACCAGCAGCAGCTTCAAGTTTTGGGGAACCAAGAATCTGAGATATCTAAAATCTAAAATGAACTCACTTTTTTCAGTTCTGTGTCATCTTGGGATCTAAGACAGGCTGGAACGGAAGCATCAGCTTCATCAAGAGCACAGACATGGAGCTCCGATGCTGAAAGCCTGGGAGGAGATGGCAATGATTCTGGAAGTGCACAAGACTTTGGTAACGGAAGAGGGAATGACGTTTCCAGGCTGTAACAGAGGAAGAAGGGAACATGCATAGATTAGTACCCAATTTATGCTGCAACATGGTCCATAGTCTCAGGTGATGTTCCTAAATTGCAATACGGGCACAAAAAGCAATGCAGTTCACAGAAATTGCCCAAGTAAGCGAACGCTCTCTGGTACACAAATACAGCCAAAACCTGCTGCAGCCCGCATTGGCACCGTAACAAACTAAACAGCCAGTGTATTTGACATGAAATTTAAACCCACTTTTTTCCTTTTCATATAGTTAAACAGGTTACAGCTTTGATAGAAAGTGATTAATCCTCCTTTTTTGCCAGCAAATGTCTTTGACACCACTATTAATTTATTACTTTTTGTTTACAGATAAATTTAAAAGATGGCTTTTATATCTGCCATCCCAACACTGAAAAGAATAGAAGGAAGTTTCAGCACCTAACATCCAGTTGCTCAGACAGAAAGAACATATATCCAAGTAAGGAAACAAACTTGTGTAGTTTCACATATTCTTTTCATAATAAGTGGCACGACATGGTTGAAAGTAAGAGAGTTGTTCTGTTTATGTTCTACATGGTGTTTGCATTAATGCCCTTCCAGACTTCTCCATTACATGATCAGTCAGTTTACTTCACTAACATTTTAATCAGAAAGCTATTCTTCAAGTGAACTGCCAAAAGCTGAAAGCCAAAATGACATAAGCAATGCCTTTCTGAGAAAGCTTGTGATCCCACTACTCAGAATAAATGTCAAAATCCAAGAGACTCACCATATCTCATGACCTGCAGTCTGTAGTGCTTCCATACTCTGTACAGGTAAGTGCGGTAACACGGCATAGCTGGTTCAAAAGAAGAATGAAAAAAAACAAAAACAAAAACAAAAAAAGACAGACAGAAATTAGGTCGACATTGTAAAAAAGATGAGGGAAAAATTATTAGTATAAACTGGACTGTAAGACAAAAAAATGCTAATATCAGGAATGAAAATGAAAGACTAAAATGATACACGAGCAAGCCACATCTCCCATTTAGTCTACTAAATTTCACCGACAGCTTGTTAGGGAAATAGTCCTACTTTCACTTAAAAACAGTAGAGATGAGAAAAGGAAATAAAAGTACAGAAAGGCAGGGAGAGAGTATTAGTCTGATAGTTGTAATTATTTCTATGAAAGTCTATATTCCTCATTCAAAAACCCCAGTTTTTAAAACTAAAGTAACCAAAAACCTTGAAGGATTTGGCTACTAAATAAAAAAAGTGTATAGTGGCAACAGTAACAAGTGAAAGGAAGGATTTGCATAAAATTAACTCCCTGTTGTCTCTAACTCTCACAATCTTGCTCGAATATTCTTAATCGACTGGAATAACCAAAGGCCTTTCCATAAGGGTTGGTAATTACCAGAATTCTATGGCATAAAAGTCAGCACAGCAGCTCTATGTCCTTTAATATTAAGCTTTATTTTTGTGCCCACACTATTAATAGCAGGAAAAAAAAATCAGTTGGGACGGCTTTTATTACATTAAACAGCAAATCTTGTATTTGCTGTTCTCCCAAACTACCAGCTAAATGTACTTCACTGTTCTAAAGCAAAGAATTTACAGCCAGACTGGAATACTACAAAATAAATGAAAACCAACCACTCTGGCAGCACACAGAAGTCCAAATATAAGGAGGTCAGAAAGACCCATTTCTTCTGTCATTTAATATCACAACTATATTTTGTTTCTCTCAGTATTCCACTCACTATTGCAACTCTACTGGAACCCGCATCGATAGTGCATCAGAGTTCTCTGTGCTAGAGGCAGACTTTACTGTTTTATGTAGTAATAATAATAATAATAAATTACAGGGAGAGAAAATAAATGCTTTAGAAATTTTGAATCCAAATGAGCATTAATTAGAAAAAAGATTTCACTTAAAGAATGCTTTATTGCTGGCAGTGGAAGTGACAGAAGACGATTTTTAGACAGGCGACTTACGCTAGTTCCTTGTTTTCCTGGTTATTAAAAACACTAACGATGAATGAAATGATTCAAGGGGACAAATCTCTTTAGAAGAAAATGGCCTGCAGAGAACTTGAGGCCAATTTTTAATTTTTCTATCTTACTCAAAACTATCTAACTATCTTACTCAAAACAGACAAAGATTTTTGTCATACTGGGAGCTGAAAATGCTTTTATACTGCACCAAACATACTTCTTGTATTTTTTTTTTTTTTGAGTACACAGAAATTTAAGAAAGATTTACTAAATTATCCTTTTGTCACTGTTCCTGTTAATACCTTTAAAAATAGCTGATGAGAACAGGCTATCAATCTTCGTCAAAATAGAATCTTAAACGGTGTTAAATATTTAAAATGTTAGGTTTTGTTCTTTATGTTGTTTTATAGCCAAACCATTAATGTTAATTTTTGCTTAACTGTTTTAGGAACAGAATTTATTTGCTGCACTTTAAAGTTCTGCAAATACTGTTTTCAGCTCACTGCATGCTACAGTCACTTTAAAGAAAATCTGAGTGGGGCAGAAGAATTAAGACTACCTTATACACATATTTGTAAGATATTTTAGAGAAAAAACAAACTGAGTTTTAGACTATTTTAACTTTGTGTTATTTTTCACTTGAAGTGATAAGGATTGATTTGGCTTCTCTCCCTTTGGGATAAAGATCATTCATAGCAAAACATTTGGTTTCCAAATTACCCTTTACGTCAAGGAATTAAATCCTCTTATGCTTTAGCTAACTGGATATGCTGTAACAAGCTGTCCAGGAGTCTGTAAATTTATGTACGAGAGAAAACTTGAGAGCGTAAGTCAGCTCCGATCTCCCAGTCCAAGGATAACATGCCTCAACAATACAAAGTAATAAATTCACCTCATACACAGAACTAAGTTTTAAAAAGGTGTTTGTTTTTTTAAAAGAATGGCAACAATGTCTTATTTTTAAGTTTAGTGCTCAAACTGTAGTTTACTGGTATGATTACTTCCAGAGTCCTAATTTGTACACTAGAAAATTCAGCCTGATATATTGACTCCTATGGAATGAGAAAGAACGCAGGTCCAAAAGAATGTCCTGCAAAGCTGTCTCTGTGCCATTATTCAACTTCATTCTTTTAGTGCGGACAACTCCCAGAATGGAGTGGTACTTTCATAAGCTCACTCACACCTTCTGTAGACATTAGAACTTATAGTAACAAATTATATACTTAAACTTTTAGATACGTTATCCATTTACACAAAGCAAAACGCAGCATTAGTTATGTGGCAAGATTTTTGGCTATACATATTTCAAGCTATAACTTAAGCCAAATTTAATAGTTCTCTAGAGACTGCCGTATTAAACTAAAGAATTAATCAAATCTTCTTTTCTACAGTGCTCATGAGTCTATACTCTGTCCAGGAATCTCAAGACTATAAAATCAGGGACTGAGCCGCCCCATGTCACTGAGGCATAAAGGACAAAATCTTTGCTCAAGAGCATGCGAAAATCGTGTAACACAGTTAGGAACCTCTTCTCTTACTCTATTTCTTACTAAAAAGATCTCAAATCCCCATAGCCAAGTTTAATTAAATATGCAGAGTAGATTTCAGTCCTCTTTCCACTCATAATGAGAATGACACACACACAAAAAATCATTACCAACCTGAACTGGAGCTATACTTGCTTGTGCCAACAACGTATCAGGCACATACTATCAAAAGGCATAGGATACATAAAGAGGTTTCAATTAGCATACACCAGTCATGGAATACAGTTAAAAATTTAAGTGAATGCCACCCCCCACCCCTTAGAAATCTTCCTAATCTGATATTGAGCATTTTACAGTGGTTCCAAGTCGCACTTGTGGCTCAGACCTCTGAAAAAAACTTTCCTACCTCAGAAATCCAGTTGCTCTGCAGTCACTCTGAATAGACCTAATGAAGTAGCTCACCTTTCTGCATTATATATTCTGATGCATGGTGTGTATATTTTGCAAGGGAGAAGAAAATAGAGTTAGCCATTCTGCCAAAACAGGATAGTATTAAAGAAGTGAAGGCATATATATTTAAATTCAACTAGCAGGCTGTTCCGTAGGAAAGAATCTTCCACGTTGAGCCATTTTTGGAGCAGAATGTGTAGATTTGGATCAGGGGAAACTGACCCTCCAATGCAAGCTGCAATTACCCTCTCCCTCCCAAAAAGGAGCAAGGACATACCCTATACATATTTAATCTCAGAAGTAAGTTGATGGGTTTTACCTGTTCTCGATGCCCACACTTGGCTGCCACTTGCAGTGACTGGAATGGAGAGGAGTGATTTCGGAGGGACGGGTAGAAGGACCATGCTGACTCCATATGGATAGTACCCTGCCCAATGAGTATGGCAATGAAGAGACGAGGTCATCTGATACAGAAGTTGGATACCTTGCCCCTTTCAAACCCTGTGCAAGTTGTGATATAAATAGTCTCTGGATGGTAGGAATATGACTGGTTAAGTTTCTTCTTCTTGTCCAAATCCTGTAACATCCAGGGGAGGAAAGTGCTAACACTGTGTGAAGGCCAAGCATGGAGCAACGTCGTCTTCTTTCAGCTACGGCATTTCTTCCACGGTCAGGATGAAGGGCAACAGCCCTTGGGGTTGTTACAGAGAGAGAGGAATGCAGCTCGTTATCTAGACTGGAATCTTCCTTGAAAACTGTTGTATCTGAACAGCTCTGCGACAGGAGAAAAGAGAAAGTCCACTCTGAAGGAGGTGCTGGCATTTCTCCCAAAACTGGTCCGTGATGTACAGAGTGCTGGGATGTAATCCCTGTGAGGTCTGTCACAGGACTGGAGTCCAATTTTACGTGAAAAGAAATGGGAAAAACCGGGGTATCCAAGAAAGAGGTTGGAGGCTTGTGGCTCAAGTCTGAAAAAAGTATTTTGGTAGATTCTACAGGATAAAGTGCCAAAGGCTGAAAGCTGAACATCTTGGTGCACCAACTGTCAGCCCAGCGTGAGTGTAAGTTCCTGTTAATGCAAGAAAAGGCTTCCAATAGATTTTTAGATCTACGTTGGCTGTACCTCTCTGCCACCGGAAGAATTCCAGAAGAATATGGCTGAGGTTCTAAGTTATGGATGCTTTTGGCAGGCGCCAGGAGTTTGCTAGCCATTGCAGACAGCTTGCTCAACAATGCTGGTTCTTTGGTACATTTTCTAAATTTCAAGCTGTTCAACAAACTGCACCTCTTGGCCCTCTGCCTTGGCATACGCACAAATCGCACGGCTGTTTCCGTTTCCATTGTTGGTGGTTTACATGGAAAGTACAAAGATTTGAGAAGTGTGTTTTCCCGCTCAGGGAATATTTCTGGGGGAATCTCAGAAAAAGGTGAACTTTTAATTTTTTTGCTTTTTCTTACAGTTTTTAGCTGATACGATGTGGGAACTTTTTTGCACATCCTTCCAGGCTGTCTTTTTAATGGAAGAGGTCCTCTTAGTTTATTTGTAGTTCCAAAGGCACCAGGGATTCCATCATACCCTAAATTAAGGTTCAGGTTTTCCATTTCTGAATCCTGAGTCTTCAAAAACTGTGAACTGATAATATCTGTGGTAATCTTTGGCCTTTTGACTTCTTCTAAAGTGCTACATAGTTTATTTTTGCTGCTTCTGACAGCAAAAATCTCCTCTGAAGGACTGTCAAACTTCGTATTTCTTGATGTCACCAACTCATTTGAAGAGCTGCACAGGAGTTTAGAACTGTGCGACATACTTGGCTGCAGTGTGATTTTTGCTTTCTCTTGATCTTCTGACTTCTGTTCCTGTTGTGCCTTGTCCAACAGATGTACTTCCATCGTCTCACACTTCTTTCGTTTAATTACCTGACATTTCTCTATTTGATCAAGTCTCTCTGAACCTAAAGCCTCGTTTTCCTTGCAGACTGAATGAGTTGGTATAATGTCCTGGCCTTCTGTAACCTCCTTTACGTTATCTTTGCTTTGTGCATTTAATTTGTAAGGCACACATACTCCACTGCAAACCACGCAGTTTGGGGATGATTCCTTGCAACTGTTTGATAGTATACTCATACACGGATAAAATGTGGGTGTTGTATTATACTGCAATTTTGGTGAAGTTTCTGCATCAGACGCATCTTCAGCTTGACAATCACACACAGTTTCTGAAAGTTGACTGGTACCTGCTGAGTTTGTGAGCTCTGCAGCATTTTTCCTTTCTTTTGAAAGATTATTTAGGTTAGATCGTGGGATTTCTTCCAAAACCTTTTCATAATTCTCAGTGCTGAGAGGAGCTATTTTGCTACCAGACTCTTTTGAATCTTCTAACAAGGCCCATAGACAATCTTCTCCAGGAAGAAAAGAATTTATGGGCAACTTTTTTCTAGGGGCTGCTTCTCTTCCCGTCTTCTCTTCTATAGATGTATTCTTACACTTCTCTCCGCAGTGGGCACTTTTTGGTGAGGTCACAACCATGTCTTTTACAGTTAGCGTGCTATCCCCCTCCTCTCTCAGACTTTCTTTGGTGCGTGCACAAAATCTTGAGCTTTTTGCACCTTTCAGAAAGCTAGTTTTTGTTTCATTCTCTGAAGATGGAATCTCAGTATTGCTGCCTTTTCTTTTATCCGATATTGTTACAGAAAGTTTTGTCACTGAAGAATCTTTGCTAAAAACTTTGGCTGAAGACGAATCACGATTATCTATCTGTGTATTCTCAGATGGCATACACATCTCTTTCTCAGGCAGAGAGATTCCCAAGTCCAGAGCTGATGGTCTTTCCAAATCTGCCCGAGTTTCATTAAAAGATTCTTGGATCTCAGACTTTCCAGAACAGGATGGACCTATACACTTTCGAGCATCAGTTTCTTTACCAGAAATGTTACCAAATGTTAACTGTGGGCAAGAGTTATTTAAGATAGATTTTAGTCTCAGACTTTTTTTGGTTTCTCTCTCTGAAAGCACGTTGATATTTTCTGGCTTGTATGACAGACTCCCACAGATTGATGAGAAGGGCAAAAATCGGGTACTAACTGTATTTTCCTGGTCCTCCTCCAACCACTTCATCTTTGGCAAAGATTGCTGCATTCTGTTCCCTGCAAACGATAGCTCTGCTTTCTCTTTTGCACATTTGATAAAGCAAGCATGCTGTGAGCAATGTGATTTGCTATCAGAAAAGCTTTCTTCAAGAGTTCCTTTATCTTCTCTTTCACATCTGTTCTTGTGTTTCGATTGTTTGATTGTTTTCTCCTCAATTAGATCACCGATGGAGCCCAAGTATCCTGAACAGTCTTCATTTCTTACACCATTTAAAAAGTCCAAGTCCACTACATTCTCTTTTAGAGCTCCTTGAAAATGGTCGTCTCTTGCATATTTATGAACTAACAGAGGCAGGTCATCATCTGTTTTTATCAGTATCTCTTCACTTTGACTAGAGCCAATTGGTATTTTGGTTTCTTCCACAGAAGTAGCCACACTTTGTAAGCCAGTGTTTGGTTGGTTGTTTAAATTTTCTAAATGTTGCTTACTGCCTGTAACTGGGCCATCAAACTCACTCTGACATGAAAGACACTGATTTTCCATTGAATGAAGGGTCCTTTTTGTTTGGCTAGCATGTCGTGTTTGAATATTCGCGTTGTTGAGTAATGGGCACGTATCGCAGGCTGAAGTGCTATACTCAGAGGGTTTAGCTGGGAGCGATGACACTTCTTTCTTCTCGTATGTGCCTAGTTCTCTCTTGTTTGGGCCTAATGGAGAGTTGCAAAATCCAAAGTTACAAACACAGGTTTCTTTCTTCACTAATAGCTGTTCACTACTCTTATTTCTCTGATTGCCTTCAGGAGCCTTTGGAGGATCCACAGTTCTTATTTTATCAAATTCATCTGCCTGGAGAGCACACATGCCCTTTTGTTCTTTTGCCTCATCACTGTCACAAACAATTTCACTGCCATCTGTTACTTTACAAAGATCTAATTGTTTCACAATCTCCATATTCTTATTTGAAATCTCATCTCTTACCAAGGTAGCAGTAGACTTCTCTGCAGTATAAGCTGAGCAAAACATGGTTTTTGCTGTGGAAATGTAATTTATCCCATGCAGATCTACACCTCTGTTGCAGTCACCTGTACAAGGAAGAGATCCACATGCCAAAGGGAAGCATGCTTCTGGAAAGATGTTTGCCTTTTTACTATTACATCCAGCTGAAGCTTCTCCTTCTAAATTATCATTTTCTTCAATCTTCTTATCAACCTCAACAGTAAAAGAATGACTGTTCGGGAGACCATCATCTACATGTGTACTCCTTGATAAAATACAGGAAGTACTGGCAGCTGTACACTCATCTTTTATACTCTGATCATTACAATTCCATGTGTCACTATGTTCATTTTCTAAACCAGTGACCACACTCTCTGTATTTCCCGCCGAAGACTTCATATTCTTTTGGGAAATTTTGCTTGTCACATTACGGTTATCAAAAGTCCTGGAACTTACTGAAGACTTGAATTTGTCTTTATGAAGCACAATTTCAGTGACTTGTTCCTTTGTTGTTCCAGAAGCACCAATTGATTCTTTTCCAGATAGATTATCCCAAGCCTTGTCCCTGCTTGAAACTTCATTAGCAGTACAAGGAGGACACTCATTACGATGAGGTTCTCTTGATTTTTGTGCAACAGGAGGTACAGGTACATTTAGTGTATAAATCAAACTACTTTCTTTGCCACTGGACAAACCGGCATTACTGTTAGCTTCTGTAGCTTCAACAAAACTGCCAGCCAGCTCTTCTGATGTTGTATTGCTCTCAGATTCCTTTCCAAGCAGCTGTGCTTCAGGTGAATCTTTTTCTAGCTTGGTACTAAGATCCAGACAGCTGTTGCTCATTTCCATCAACAGACTATTTTCTTTTATATAATCCTTGCATAGATCACTGACAGAGAATTGCCACTGGTCCTTTTTCAACTTATCACCTTCTGACGGGACCATTTTTAATTTTTCTTTTGAGAACTCCTCAGGAGATGATGCAACAGAACTAAAAACTGAAGAATGACAATGCTCAGAATTAGCACCCTCTTGAGCTTCAGGCCAGCTACCAACTTCAACGTTATCTCCCACGGCAATTTTTCTCCGGACTTCAGCAGCCTCTTCAAATTCAGAGCTGTATGATTTACCTATACTAGCACTTCCTTCCCTATAATCAATTTTAGCACTAGATAATCCTTCACTCCTTACCACTAAGACCTGCTCTACTGGTACACATTTGGAGGTTTGATTTTCTACAAACCCAGTTCCATGATCATAGTGAGGCTGACTTTCAGTGTTTTTGGGAAGATACTTTTTGGGGGTTTCATTGATAAATCCATGGACTGCAGTACTTTTGTTTTCTAGTGGCATATTTCTAAAGTCCAGATAACAGATGCTTTTCAGAACCGAACATATAACTTCAGAACTTTTTGTGGAGAGTATTCTACGGCTTTCTACTGATGACAGCCTATGAGGTTTGTTATGTTTAGGTACAAGACCAGTACAGAAGTCATGAGCATTGTTTTCTTCATCCTGCTGATAAGACTGGCAATTAGCAAGTGATGTTCTGAATTCATTAAGAGGATTTTGTCTGGGTAACTTTTCTTCTCTAGTCTCCAAAATAGACACAATATTACCCCCTGCTCTCAATGGCATGGCAGTGTGGGCTTTCAACACATTATATTCATTTGTTTCTTGTGGATGCTCTGTGGCTGATTCAATGTCCGTGACTTTTAAAGGCTCTAAAAAATCTAACGTGCTGGTTTCTGAAACGCCAGCTCTGGCCATGACTGTGTCTACATCTGGGCATTCTTTGCTGTCAGGTGGAAGACCTTTACGCACTCTGTCACTCCTGTATCCTGCTTTACTAAATATCCTAGTCCCATCAGCCTTCATACCTTGTACTTCTTCAGTGAGCTTTGGCAGAGTTTCAGCTGTCACCTGAACATTTGCTTGGTTTTCTTCTGCATAAGAAAAAATAAAGCAAATCAGAACCATATACTAAATTTAGAAGGCATTCAGTTTACGAAGTTTCTCTTAGTATCTTACACAATATTGTGTACAGTTTTGGTAACCAAAATGTTTTTAAAAGTGAGAACTGATGGTAGCAATTCTACTGCAAGCCTTTAGGAAAAAAACCAAACTAACTAGCCCACCACAAACCTAATGTAACAAACGCAATCCTTTTTCAATACAGAAATCCTTTTTCAATCCTTTTTCAATACAGACATTCCCCATGAGCAGCAGGCATCCAAAGACCTGTATTTTTCAGATTCCTCTAATACTGAGCTAGGCACAATACAGGTCCTATAACTCAATACATACGAAGTCATAGCCAACACCATAATGCTTATTTGTAACACCAAAGCTCAGCATCGCTGGGTCCTTTATCTGCTCTGATCCTAGAAATATGGCTGTGCATTGAGCAGCCATTTCCATTTCTTCTTCCTTGAAGGCATTTTTATCAGTAAGTCACCCACAGGAAGACAACGTATATCTCATTCTGTCCAAGCAATTATGATTATTAATAAACCTTTTTGTAAACTCATGAAGAAGCTGCTATTTCAAAAAAATTACAGTTACTGTTAGAGTATCTTCATACTCAAAACTTTACAGGGAACACATTCGCGCAGAATTCTGCAGATCTTTTTCATATTTTCTACTAAGGACCAAGACTAGATGGCATTCTTCAACTAAGTACAAGTTTTGGTTGTGAGAACACGGAGGGAGAAAGAAAATAATTACTAGACAAAGTGACCACAGTATTTGGAGCTAGAAGATTACAGATCATAATGAAATTAAAAATTAGGGTTTTGTCCTCTTCCTTTGGATTCTGCACTTTTATTTTTTAAAACATTAGAAAATGAGTGAGTCATACTTTTTCACATCTTTGCTATTACTGCTCTCATATAATCCAGCTTTGAAACATAAGGAAATGCAAAATATCTGCTATTAACAACACCTTCTGCTTTGGGGTAAATAAGTATTTGAATTAAATAACTAAACCATGTCTTGTACATAAAAGGTCTTCAGGAAAGTACACATGCTGTCAGGAAAAAGCAGAGGATTAAGTTTTCATATTGTTCTAGCTCTGCAGGATAACAGTTTCTACTGTAAAGCAAAATAAATGAGCTATCCTACAATTGTTCATCAATTTTAAATCAACAAAAAGAAGCAGGAGCTCAATAGGTATGTACAACTGAAATATGCACCTGTGCTCTTCAGGGATCCCGCTATTTCAGTGCAACAGGGTCTCACAGACTTCACCTCAAGCTGGTTTAAGTGAGGGTCCTCCTGAAACAAGACCAAAGTATCAGTGGAGATGGACTGATTTTCTCAAAGGTTTAGCATGTTTCAGGGACTGCACCTGCTCACATGGCTTAGTTCTGCATACAAAAACCACCAAGAAACCTCAGAACATACCAGCCCTTGCACAGGCAGCCTTGCATCGCATGTGGCTCACACAAGCACTTGTCATTCGTTTCTGTTCCTAGCAATCGCTGTCATCTCACCAGTAAACAGTGAGGCATCCAGCAAAGGTTTGTCTTTAGCAGCAATGAAGTCCTGCCACGCAAGCAGCTAAAATATAAGTGGCTTAAAATCCAAATTGTTGCAAATTTGAATTAGAAAAGTAATCCAGTCTCCAAGTCTATCTCACATGCCCAAGCCATGAGTGTATACCTCTGGTAAGATACGTGCTTTTTCTGACCTTTATTAGAACCTGCCTTTTGCCACTCCTTCCCTCGGCTCAAAAACACAAACCCTGGAGCCGAGGACCCAGGTCTGCTTGAAAAAAAAGCCCCAAGGCAAACCAAACCAAACCCCCACAACCAAACTAGCCGCATTTTTAAATATGTGAAATAACTCATCTTGGATAACTGAATGACTATGGAAAATTTAATGAATTTTATTTTCACAATCATTCAAATAAATCAAACAAATATCAAAATCCAGAGGTAAAGCCACAAAGTATTTTAGTATTAAGCAACATCCAGTAATTAATATAAAACAGGCACCTATGCCCATTATCCAGATGTTCCCTGGCTAGTATGCGTTTCAGTCACAATACTAGTTTTCTCCCCTATGTTTTTTTTTGTTGTATGTGAAAACTATTTACAAACTAAAGAAAACCGTTTAAGAAAGTCACTAAAAATCTCAATTTTTACATAGAGAGTTTTGTGACTCTTCAGTTTTTAATAGAGTGTTCTTTGGCACGTTTCTCAGCAAGCCTTTTCTTAGAAATAACATTTTTATCATCAGTATTTACTAGAGGGGAGGAAAAAAAAAGCCATGACCATGTGAGTCTCTTGTTTTGAAAGAGGAAACTAACACTGATTTCCTCGTTAACTACAAACAATAATCATAAAACTGAAGAATAACCTTTGTTTTTAGATTACAACCTGAAATACTAAAGTGGAGCCCCCTGTAGTGTTACAATACTGTTAGACCAGACTGAAATGACTATTATTTAGTGGTTCGTACCCTGACTGGGGATGACGGTACCAGCAGAATGTGCAGCACCCACAAAACATGGATACTGGGTAAGGAGCTTTTTAAGTTGTTTCTCTTCTTTTTAGTCACCTGTCAGTTTTGGGTTTTGTTCTGTATTACATCTGCCTCACACCATTCCAACAGTATTCAAGCAAGTGAAAAGCTTGATATTTTAAAATACTGTTGGTCTACTGCAGTATAACCTAATTTGCCACTGGACCCATGATAATCCCAATTAACAACACACGTGCCAGAAGACATGAATAAGAAATAGGAAACCAGATGGACAAAGTCCTCTGCCTAGTTAGTCTAATCCTATCCCAAAATATCACCCAGGGATAAATTTTTGCATTTGCTTACCTGTTTTGACCAACTTTCCCCAGGAGCTAAAGCACAGCATTCAGAATGATGCTCCTCAGCATCTTCTGCCTCTTTCTCTTCTTCCTGGTATCCATCACTACAACAGTCTAGTGTCCTGAAGTTTCTCTTTTTGTTTATTTCATCCTCTTCAAGGCCTCCAGCCTCTACTAATTCTTCAGGAGGGGATTCTGCTGGCCCATGAGAAGTCACTGTGAGCACATCACCCAAACCCTCTGTCTCCTGGCAGAAGTTTTCCGCTCCCGCGGTGCCCCGAAGCTGGGCTGACAGCCCATCGCTGCGCGCGAGCGCAGGCCTTGGCCCCTCAGGTTTTGCATCAAATCCCCTGCTGGGCTCTGCTGCAGCCATCTGTCCGGCAGAGCCGCTTCCCGGCAGGTACGGCTCCTCCAGCGCAGCTGGCTCGGAGGAACGGAGCAGAGGTTCCACCCCAGACGACAGCATCGGGGCAGCTGAGGATCTGTCGTCCCGGGCTTTTCAGTTTACCCTAAAAATAAAAGCAATGATAAATCAACATATGTAGGAGCGATGTCTAGATTAAAAGAAAAGCTTCATTCTTCAAGATTCAAGCATATATATTTAAGGAAGATACTTCCAAATAACTTTTTAAGAAAGGAGCTGGGAAACGTTCGAGTATCTAAGCAAAGGCTTCATTAACAAGAGAAGAGAGTAGGAACAAACGGCCATTCCCGGGCCTCACTGCCACGTTTAACGTCGCCCTGCAGATACACACTCATCTGCTGCAAAACCTGAAGAGACTGTAAAGCCAACTGCTGGGGCTTCTACTAGACATCCTGCTGCTTCACTAAAACTAAAGCATCGCTGGTTTTCCTGCTGTTTTCTTCCGTTTCCAGTCTTTAGGAGAAAAACCCTCAACTTTTCTTCATGTTTTCTGCCCAGAAGGGACGCTTTCTAAGACATCATCCATCACTCCGCGCCTCGCAGGCCCTCGACCCGCTGTGCCAGCGCCGCTTCCCGGCAGAGCCCGGGCACCGGCCTCGGGACCCTCCTCAGCCGCGGCCCTGAGGCGCTGGGCCCCGGCCCCCGGTTTCGGAGCGGGAGAGGAGCTCTACCGACCCGGCACCGGCGCTGGCGGCGGAGCGAAACCCCTGTGCGCCCTTCTCCTGCGTCCCAGGCGCAGACCCCCGGCCACAGCGAGACCCGCTACGCCCGAGGAGGCCGCCGCTCTCGGTAATTATGCAACCGCCGCTGCCTCCCCCGGTGCCGGCTCGGCCCCATCGCGCCGCCGCACCCAGGCCGGGCTATCCCATCCCCCCACTCCACCCCAGCAGCGACTCGCCCCGGGGCGCCGCTACCCACCCCCAACCGGTGCGGAAGTGGCGGGCCCGCACCGAAAAGACCCCCTCCTGGCCCCGCTCCGCTCCCGTTACCTCAGCGGCGGCGGCGGCCGCCGACCCCGCTCCTACCCGCGCCGCCCGCCCCCTCCCCACTCACATCCT
>VYZM01005808.1:36971-61689 GCA_013398915.1 Dromas ardeola | reverse complement strand
AAGGCCGGCTCCCCCCGCGGCGGCCGGGCTCCCCCCATCCCTTTCCCCCGGGGCTCGGGCCCCTTGAGGGTGTCGGGCCCCGCTGCTGCCGGGCCGCCCCTCGCAGCTGCTCCGGGGAGAAGCTCGGGCGTCGCGCTTTGCTCCTCGAACGCAGTTGTATAGACCTGGGCTGAGGGACCGCCGGCGTCTCCGTGGCCGGGGGGGGCTGGCTGTGGTCGCGGCGGGCCGGTTCCCCCCGAGTCGGTTGTGCGGGGCCCGGCGCGGCCGGCCCGGCCCGGCTCACCTCGGGCGTCATTGGGGCGAGTCCTGCCAGACCCGCACCGGCTCCGAGTCTGAAGGCGTTATACAGTTTATTTTAACGCACTTTGGATGCGCGGGTTTTCCCCGCCGTGCCTTTGTAGCTCGGTAATTGAATCGGCTTCCTGAAAAGCACATCTGCAAGCTCAGTACTTTAGTCTGTTTGAAAGGCATACTTTAGAGTTCTTCTGCGTTCTGATTTGCTGTAAGAGTGCAGTTATAACAAATGTGTTATAACTAGAAGAAATCACATTTGAATTTAATAATGTGGCTATAGTTTTATGAGGAAAACCTTGTTCCTACTGATATTTTCCAGTTTAAATGCACTTCTAAAAAGAGTAAATTTCAAAAGAGGACCTTTACTTTTACAATATGCTTCATTTTAAATGAAAGTGGCAGGAAGAAAAAAATGGCAGTAGTTAATGCAGTTAAAACAAAGTAATGCAAACCAATGCCACAAACTTAAATGTTTGCATCTGTAGCGCTGCCCTCTGCTGGGTACAGCTCTGCTGTTGATGTGAAATGTTGTGGTTGTGGATTCCAGCATCTTTGAAAGATACAGAAAAAGATGTGTGAAAGAGAAGGAAAAACAGAAGATACAATTGTCAGTGGGCATAAGTCTGGGTATTCGTTTTAATGTGTTTAACACGAGGTTCAGAATTTATCCTTGAAATATAAAAGAGATGATTTTAGAGAGTGGTACTAGCTCTGACAGGAGCACTAGTAGAAGAGGTCGTTACTGAACTTTTAGTCTGATGTTTATTGAACTTTGTAATGTGCCTGCCTTTCAAGTGTGGCATTCTTGGCTATCTGGTGGTACGACATCCTTTGTTCATGCACAGAGTATAAAGAATGGTTTTGTAATGATGGGATCTGTGTTTGTTTTCATTTCCGTATTAGATATGCAAGATGTCTTCAACAGTTTGTACTCAAAGCAGCTGAGAAGAACTGGAATTCAAGATGAGAACCAACAAAGTGTACAAGCTCGTCATACATAAGAAGGGTTTTGGAGGCAGTGGTCAGTATCTCCTGGTTCATAACAGTGAGGCCAGCACTCTGCTACTTAATTGAAAGCAATTAACTGATTTATTGATCTTTTTAACAAAACAGAGAAGATGGAACTTTGATGCGAGGAGCAGTAATACCAGCCAGAGTTTGGAAAGCTCTTTTTTAATAGCAAGATACAGCAGAATAAAGTTGCATTTCTCGGAGCAGAATGAGATTACACGTATAAAATAAAATTGCTTTATTCTCCCTCTTCCCCTTTTATTGTGTCAGTTTTGTTTTAACCTTGTATTTCAGTCACTCTTAATAAGTGACAGACAAGTCAATAACTTACGACTGCCTGTAGATGCGTTTCAGTGTACTAAGTAAAATATCCTTTATTTGATCGTTCCCTACTTTTAGACTTAAAATTGTAGCATGTTAACAAAGCTCGTTAAGATTTCTGTAGCTATCTACTTTTCTGCTGATGTTTGTTATAAGGAAAAATACAAAAGAAGATTCTGGTTGCGTAATTAAGGCACACTCTTTCACTGAACAAACCTTTTGTGAAAGTTCTGTGATTTGACGGAAAAGTTTTTGCCCACAAGAGTGGCCAGATTGAAGCGGCTGGGTAGGAGCGCTGTTGTGTAGTGAATATAACGCATTGCGGACATGTTAATCCCGGGCTACTGTATTAAGTAGAGTAAGCTGTTGTGCACAAACATGCAAGCATCTGTGTTTGGTATAGATCTGTTCATTGCGGTTTTCCTCATTCGTTTGTGTCTTGTAGATGATGAACTGGTGGTGAATCCTAAAGTATTTCTTCAAATCAAGCTGGGAGATGTTGTCGAAATTGCACATCCCAATGATGAATACAGGTGAATTCTCTTTTTACTGATATCAGTCAGGTGTGCTTAGAGCACTGAAAAGGCATGTTCATGTGCAGTGGCTTCTAGAGTGAGAAGCTCTTAGAGCTGATATAACTTTGCTTCAGGATGCTGCCATAGTTGTGTTTTGGTTTTTTTTTCTACCTGAAGAAAAGTAAAGGATATAACTATAGCAGGAGCCGTTCCTTGAATTTTGTGGAATTCTTTGTGTTTGGTGTTAGTTTGCTGACCTTTCATTGGGCAAGTAGCACCTGAATATACAGTCTACAATGTCTTTATCCCCTTCATAGAGCTGCTGTTATGAAATGATTATTCTTCCATCCTATAGTATATCCTAGGCAAAATTAAAACTTCCTGGTCAGCTCTAAAAACATAAACCTTCTTATATGAAGCTGTTCATCCTGCAGCCCATATCTGAAAAGCAGGAGTATGTTTGTATGAGGTTCCGAGAAGTTCTTGTGTGACTTACTTTCCCATTTAGAATATCATCTTTACCTAAAGAGTACTTTAGAATTATAATAGGCATAAAGAACAAGATGGCGATAGGCAGAGAGGGTGATGTATGAAGCTTTTTAGAAAATGTCAGTGTTCCTCTTTAGCTTATCCCATGCTCCGTGTTATTAAATAGTTTTGAGGAGAGATTTACCAGAGCAGACTGTTGGCATCTCAGCTTGTCTACCTTTTTTCTTTTTTGCATGCTAGTCCCCTGCTTCTACAAGTGAAGTCACTTAAGGAAGATTTGCAGAAAGGTAAAACCTTAGACTCATAATATACACGGTAAAATCATAGGCAAAGATTATGTGATTGGGCTGTACTTGTGATTGACTAATACATATATTTTAACTTTGTAAGAAAATCAATGCTTAGTCTAGTTAGGAATGGAAGGATTATAATTTTATCAGAAAATGAATAGCCCATTTTAAATCTGCTTTTGCATGAGTATTGTTGGGTATGGTTTAAGCAAAATTGGCTTTTTAGCCTTACATTTTTATTTCTGCATTCTCTGACTAGCTTTATATCTTTTAATCTTGCAGGAATTAATTCAGACTAAACTTTGAGTTTATCTTGCCTGCTTTGATTTTATTGACTCTTAAATTGGCCCATAACTGAACATAACTCTTTTGCTGAGGCCCTGAGTGTTTCATGACTGTCTCATTGTATTGCTTTTGTACTTGTAAAGCACTTGAAGCCTTTTGGGGATGTTCACTTCTCAGTTGTCTTTTCTCATTTTTGTGGCAGAAACTATAAGTGTGGATCAGACAGTTGCACAGGTTTTCCGACTGCGGCCGTACCAGGATGTCCATGTGAATGTTGTTGACCCAAAGGTGTGTGGCTTTGTGACTTTTTTCCATCTGTCCCTTCACTTAGCTCAAATTGGAGCCCTGTGAATTTTCATCTACAGTATACTGGAAAAAAAGGCATTTATTTTTTATTGAAAGGTATTTAGCCTTCTTTCCTAGGAAAATGAGGCTTGGGCAACTGAACTGTTTGTTTGGTCGTTATGTGTCTTTTTCATCTCTCCCTACCGTCCCTGCTCTCTTTTTGAAGTCTATGGACCAGCTTCAACACAGCTTGATAGAAATTTAGAAATTTCAAATATCTTTACATTCCAGAAATTCTGGATAACCAGACAGAGTAGAGAGAAATAGTAAGTTGCCTAGTCAAAAGAAGAGCCATGGCATGGATTTGCAGCATTTGACAGCAGAGAGCCTTGTAAGAGAGGCGTCTCTTGTAAATGTCCCAATTATCAAAGGAGCTTCAGTCAGAACTTACATTCAGCACAGGACAAAAATCTGCAGGAAACAAGGCTTCCTTAATGTCATGAACAATGGAAGTAATTTCTTTAACTTGTGCTTCCAATTTGCACTGAGACTTGTAGCACAGATTTAGTCCTTGGGCTTTTTGTGGTCACATTGTGCAGTGTCTTGCAGCTCACAGTAGTTCCAGTAGTTCCATGCCCAACTTTGGCAGTTATTCTGATGGGACTTCTCTCTTATCTTGCATCCGTTAGGGATATTGACTTGGTTTAGAACAGCCCCAGATTTAGAACATTTGGTTCTTAATGGAACAGATTGAAGGGCGCTACTTAGAAACAACAGGTAAAACCTAAGCACTGTTTTCTTCTGTTTCCCAGGAGGTGACCTTGGACTTGGTGGAGCTGACCTTTAAAGATCAGTATATTGGGCGCGGGGATATGTGGCGACTGAAGAAAAGTTTGGTAAGGCCTCTGCTGTCCTTATGTGTATGGTGGAGGTGATTACTTAGCTATTCCTTTGCTTGCTATAAAAGAAAATAAGTGTTTTACAAAATACAGAAAACGAAGGACAGGACCAGCGTCAGCAGCTCCTGAGGAAGTTATGCTGTAAGTGGTACATCAGAGTTGGAGAAATGGATGTAAATGTGTTGCAGAAAAAAATAATCCCATCATTTCCTATTCCATTGCAATAATGTTTATTACTGCCTTGAGCACTGAAAATGCTGTTGAGAGTTTGCTTATGTTCTGAATTTTAATGATTCACTGCATTTGGAAGGAATTGAATCCAGATGTTTTTCAAGTAGAAGTATGCTAATGTATCCCCTCTCCAATAGTACCGCTTAATAAGCAACTGTGAGAAGATTGTGTTTCTGCATCCCTAAAGTGCAGTTTTTGGCTCTTTGAAGCAGAGTGAATTAGACAGATGAACCCAATAAAAGTTCCTATGTGTAACTGTTTTCTGTAGTCTGTTGCAGAGGGTCTGTAGGCTGAGATATTAGTAGTAAATATGCTCAGTGGTTTTTGTGATTTTTATGGCAGAAGTCAGGTGCTTGAGCATGAATGGTTTTTTTTCTAAATTGGTCTGCTCGCTCTGAGCCTACTGTTCTCTAACACCTGTAACTATTCTTTCTTAGGTCAGCACATGTGCATATGTCACCCAAAAAGTTGAATTTGCGGGTATCAGGTCAGTGCCTCCTCTGAGGGCTTACTGTTACTTATGACTTTAGATTAGTGAGTCCAGTATATCTGATGTTCTCTGAAAAAATCCTTGGCACTTGTAAAGACTCTGTCTGCACCACGGGGTAGGGGAAGGCTTCTATCTGCTTTGGGGTGGAAGAAACTAATAGTAGGACAGCCAGCTGCACTTGTTGCCTCTGATGAATGCCATATAATTTTCCTTTTACCTCTTATATTTCTCCCCCTTCCCAAGATGTATTAATAGTTCAGATGAGGGTTACTTCAGTTGCTGTTGAGATGACAAAGGGGCAAGGAAATGTGCATATGCAGAGGGAAGCAGCTGTCTGACATCTTTTTGGATTAAAATCAGGTTTTAACCAACTAAACTTCTGCTCTGTCTTTAAGTCAACCTTGAATGCAGATTTTAGTACACCCCTTTATTTGCTCAAATATTGATTCACTCATCTTCATATTCACTCTGGTTAGCAAGTATTCTGCACTCCTTTTCTTCCAGGGCGCAGGCAGGTGAACTGTGGGTAAAGAGTGAGAAAGTCACTTGTGGATACATCAGTGAGGACACCCGGGTAAGAATTCAGGGAGCAGGGGAAAGGAAGTTTTTCTCTTCCTTTACTTGCCAGGTTTCTTTTAATTCTATCTTGCTTGCAGATTTGTATGGATCATTTGAACTGGCTGTATTGTAAGGTGAAGAATGGCAATAAATTCAGGAGAATGAGTGATTAGTAAACTTCAACTCTTCTGCGCTGGCAGCACTAGGAATTACTTGAGCTGTTGAAATGCCAGCTTGTTAGAGGGGAAATTCCCTATGATGCAGTGGGGATAGTCACATAATTTACTCTGTAGTTAACTTCTGCATTTGGCCCTTTTAATGAAGGTACCTTGTTTTAAATAAGGTATTTCATTCCTTTGCAGGTGGTCTTCCGCTCCACTTCTGCCATGGTTTATATTTTTATCCAGATGAGCTGTGAAATGTGGGATTTTGATATTTATGGTAAGTAGGTAACTGACGTGCCTGATTGTGAATGTGGATGCCAGCAGCTATCCTTTCTGTCCCTACTAGAAAACTGCCACTAGTACTTATATCTGCCACTACTAGGAAACTAAAACACCCTGCCTTTGGCCTAGGCAGTGCTCTGAGGTGCGATATGGTGTCTTCCTAGATCCTTACTTGCAGTGTCACGCGTTTCTGTCTCCTGGCTATTCTCAATGCTTCTGCCATTATCTCAAACTCCTGCCATTATCTCAATGGTGAAATCAAGCAGGCAACTGACTATGAACCTTGGAAAGGTTTTCTATGGATATAAACGTGTTTGGTGATGAGGGCAGGTGCAAGCCTGCGTGAATCCCGAAACCAGAAATGTATGGAAGTTCTGTGCAAACAGAACCTTGATGTTTTAGATTTCTCTTGACTTTGGCTTAGTGAGGAAGCAAAAACCCCACCTTAGCCCAGGTAGAGTCAGATAGAAGTATTACAACTTTAGGCATTAAGAATGAGTCACTTATCTGTGACTCATTATCTGTGTCATTGTCCTGTTTTTTTCTGGCTTAATTTTTTAGCAAACCTCTTACCACTTCCTTTGACCATGTGTTTAGGCATATGTAACTGGGCAACTATTCAAAACTGAGCAGGGGATCAGTTGTGCATACTATGCCTAAAAGATGGTACAGATGCTTTCTCAGCGTGCTGCGAATGTGTTGGAAAAAATGAATTTAAAGGTCAGATCCTTTTGACAGTAAGAGGCTTGTTTACATCCTCTGAAACATAGTTATGCTTTTCAGTCCTTTTATCGTCTATGCTTTAGTGTTATTAGCATTCATTATGCACACAGCTGCTCTGATTCTAATAAAAATAGTTGTCCTAGAATGTCAGGGTTAAATATACCCCATAGTTCAAGTGACTGCTGTTATTTCATGCTTTGGAGATGTTTACTTTGCAGGGGACCTATACTTTGAGAAAGCCGTGAATGGTTTCCTTGCTGACCTCTTCACAAAATGGAAGGTAAGTAGCTGCTTGAGTTCATCCTGTTCTGAAAGAACAAGCCAATGCCATCCTAATGAGCCCACTGATGTGTCAGTTTGAGGAAGACCCAGGTTGTTCAGGCAGTGCTAAGATTTACAGGACTATGAGAGGTGGCTCCTGGGCATTAAAAGAGTGGTTACTGCAGGTCTGCATTAAGTCATATATGTACCAAGTGATTGTCCTGAATGTGAAGGAGAGCAGGAGCATGCCCAACACATTTGTCTCATTTTCATTGTGCTTTTTGTCCATTGAAGAGTTATTAGGAGCCGTGCGTGACATGTCTGTAAAATGCCTGTTCTGCTTTTAGTACTAGTATACCATGTTGTGCCTGAGCAATGCCAGGGCTTACAGGGCTTTTCCAAGCTTTTCCTTTTGAGGGGATGGCCAGTGTGCTCTTTACAGCTTCATTCCATTGCATGCATTAGCACCGTAACTGTTTAGTGAAGTTTTAATTTTTTTATTTTTCTGGAATTGTTAGAAGTATCTCTCTAAACAGTAACAAATAAGAATATCAAATTGTCATGAGTATGTATAAACAAATTGAGTCAACTGTCTTTATTTTTAAAACAAAAATCTTGTATCTTGGCAAGTGTAGAGAGGAGTTTCTTTAGAGACTGGTGGAAAGTGCTCCTGTTAAATATGATATAGCCTAGAAGTACAGAGTCTACAGGACAGACCATTGTGTTATTTCACAGAGGCATATGCAGATATATTAATACAGCAGTCTACCTTTTTTTAGTTACCTTTGATCCTAGCTGTGAGGGGCAAGAGGGTGTTACTGTATGTGTATATACATATTTTTCTACTGAATGTGACCCTTAAGGTTTTCTTTTTTCATCTGTTCTTCTTGGACAGGAGAAGAACTGCAGCCATGAAGTGACAGTGGTTCTATTTTCTAGAACATTTTACGAAGCAAAATCTATAGGTATGTAAATTCTGTATTTTCATGTTTATATTTTTAAACCTATCTCCTTCTCTCTCTAAAGTTGGTCACAGGCTGCCAATGACATTTTTCCCCTATTTTTTATGTCCATGTCCAATGTATTCCCTACCAAGAACAGTGGATACACACCCATTCTTATGAAAGTACTGTAGTGAAACCCTTACTTAGAAGAATATACGTCAAGCTTTCCTTATCATATTCAACCTGTCATATTGTTTTAAAAGCAATTTTAATATTGGGTAGGAGATCTGATATTTCTCAAAGTTTAGGGTTTTTTCCAAAGGAAGTAATAGCTCCTTAGTATAAAAGGTGAGTCATTTCTACACAAGAGCATAGGATAATACGTGCTTTTGCTTCGGTTTCAGATGAGTTTCCTGAAACACATCGTGCATCAATTCGTCAGGATCATGAGGGAAGATTTTATGAAGATTTTTACAAGTATGTCTTCCTCCCAGTTCACTCACCTCTGGTCCCACATATGTATGCGTAACTTGTGTGGAGAGTCTACATCTACACCTTAATGATTGCTATGTGTATGCAGTAGTTCTAATGTGATGCCTAACAGGACGAAGAAAGACTTGCCTTTTTGTGCATTCCTCTTTTATAGTTTGTTCATCCCTTCTCACTTCCTCTTCATAGCTTGCTTTCATGATCCTCAGTACGTTGTACTCTTTCTAGAGTTGTAGTTCAGAATGAGAGACGAGAAGAGTGGACTTCATTGCTTGTGACCATTAAAAAGCTTTTCATCCAGTATCCTGTGTTGGTACGACTAGAGCAAGCAGGTACGAGAATCCTCCTTACTCATGCTTTTACCCTTCTCTCTTTTTTTTTTCCTCTCTTTTTTTTTTTTTTGAATTTTTTGAAGTTGTCTCTAAACTCTCTAGTTTCAGTTGGAGGCTGGTATTGTACTACTTAGGGCACCCCTGGCTAGGTTATTTTGCTTGGATCTTTTTGTGAGGTATACCAATACCAATTTTGCCTGTCATTTGTTGGAGTGATAGGATATACTACAAATGTAGTTTTATTTTGTTGTCCCTTCTGTGTTGGTTTTTTGTGCTTTTTTTAAAAAAAGCTGGTCTATACAGAGATGGGTTTTTTTCTTTTTTTCCTTCTGCACACTTGTCCAGAGGGCTTTCCTCCAGGTTACAATTCCACCTCGGCACAAGGGAACTACCTGGAGGCCATAAATCTTTCATTCAATGGTAAGTTATGAACAATGGGTAAAAATGTACAGGGGAGGAATCATTAAAGCAGCTGCCAATAAATGAGCGTGGACTTCTGTTGCCTGTTTTTAACAGGTCCCATCTTCTCTCCTGCCCTAACTCTTCTCTCTCCTGTAGTTTTATTAACAGTTATTGGTTGGACAAGTCTGTATACGGGCCCTCTCACGCTTGCATGTGCTTTGTGGAAACTTGTTTAATACCACTGTTAATAGAAAGTCACCTCCCTTGCTTTGAAAAAAAACCACCCCAAAACATTTAGCATCTTTTTTTTTTTTTTAATGTATTCCCTAATTTTTTCTCTTAGTGTTTGACAAGCACTACATAAACCGGAACTTTGATCGGACTGGCCAGATGTCTGTGGTTATCACACCTGGTGTGGGTGTATTTGAAGTTGATCGACTCCTTATGATTCTAACCAAACAGCGGATGATAGACAATGGTAAATAACTAATGATACTGTGCAGTCCGTATGAGGCAAACAGATATATTTGGAAAAGCTGTAGCCTTTTCTTGCTATGAAAAAGTATCTGTAGTAACTTGTGTACTCTGGGGTACAGCTGGAAGACTTGTGTCTGCACTTCATACTGAAATGGGCAGATTTTCAGGGAACTTACAGGCATTTAATTTCTTTTGTTTGTGATAGAGAACTTCATCTGTCCATGCAGGCCTTTCCCTTGAAGGATAACCTTCCATGACTTGCTTTAGTTTAGAAGACATATTTCTTTATATCCCCAGTGGCACTGTTAGTTTGTAATCATACCACAGGACTGTTAGCTACCATTTTCAGTATAATTACATCTTAAAATCTGTTATGAATACAAATTGGGCCTCAGCTTAAATTGATGATCTGTTTTGGCTTAGCATATCAGTCCTGCTTGGTAGATAGCTGAACTCTACTGTTCTTTGTTTACAGGGATAGGTGTGGACTTGGTATGCATGGGAGAACAACCATTGCATGCTGTACCGCTCTTTAAGGTAATGCATGCTGCTTTTCCCTTCTCTCTGCTCCTACTAGCAATGTTACGCATATTGTGACTAGCTAGACACAGTAGTTGCTATGCTTCTAACTTACTCTTACAGCTCCATAATCGCTGTGGACCTGGTGACTCCAGATTGGGTGATGACTACAATATTCCACACTGGATAAACCATAGGTAGGTGAACTCTATCAGCCTTTGCTAAACACTTCTGTTTTGCTTTCCTGTTCATAATCTGTTGAATTCTCTTTCTTCTTTCATTGCAATGAAAGATGATGATGCCTGTCTATCAGAGATGATAGGCAATTTGCAGAGGAAAAGGTCTTGATCTTAAGCTCTCTTTGCAGCTAACTTAGTTCTAGCCTTTAGTTATGCTTGAAGAAAGTCAGGAAGCTAAACAAAAAATACAGTCACTTCAACTAGATTGGTTATTAGTGAAAACAAATACATCCCAAACGAACAGTTATGAGTAGAGAAAATGTGGATAACATGGGTAAATGTTGGAACAGTTGCAGGAAACACTGAGGCTCAGCGTTAACATTGCTTTATTCCAAAACGTGGTAGGTTTTCTTTCTGCTTTCTGTTAAGCGTTCTATGCCATAGTACTCTCTTTTCTTTCCCTACATGTAGAGATCAGGGCTCAGAATGAAAACTACTTCCTCAGTCCTTGTTCTGCTGTAGAATTATTTTTTTTTTCCTCTCTTTTAATACCTCATTTTATCTATATGTATTAATTGACCGTCCTGAACATTTACCATTCGTGGATTGCTTATACCCAGTATTTTTGAGTGGCTGATAGGGATCTGGATCTGATATTTGCCATAGAGGAAAAAGGTGTTTGAAGGCTTATTATAAGCCTAAGGCAGGATTTAAAATATTCAGATGACAATAAGCATATCTTAATGAATAAATTATTTCAAATGGGAGGACGTTTGTAGTTTTCAAGCAGCTGATGTGAGTCATTGCTATCCTGTAAATTAGGGAGAGAGTTGTCTAAACTGCACAATACTGTATAGACAGTGAAAGTGGATACTTTTCTATAGAAAGAGGAAGTGAACGGAGGAATGCACATGTAAGCATGTTGTCTTATGCAGAGAAAGGTATCCCCTTCTCTCCCTCTAATACCTAGCTCAAATTCACGGGCTGTTTGCTGTGTAGCTAACCAACTATGTTCAAGTCTTAGACAGCTGAGCCACTCTGATTTTTCCTTTCAGTTTCTACACATCCAAAAGCCAGCTCCTGTGTAACAGCTTCACTCCACGGATCAAGCTGGCAGGAAGGAAAGTAGGTATCTTTCTGATTTATCTTTTCTTCTTATTAGCTTGTCAGGTACCTTTTCTTAGCCAAGCATCAGAATCTTTCTAATAAGTATTCCAACAGTTGTAACTAAGTTTCTGTGTTAAAAGACAGTAAAAGCAGAGCTGTAATGATTGTTGGAGGGATTGTGAATGAGGGACTAGTTTATAGGTCTTTCCTTTCTAGGATGAAACTAGGTGAGAAATGTTTTAGTCACCATAAAAATTAGTTTCATTCTGTAACAAAGAACTCCATGGAGAGGAAGAAAGGTGTTGACAGAGATGTGTTTTTTACACAGGTTTGTGACCGAGTATCAGTATTTAATACTTCTGAAGTGGTCTGGCTGCTTCACTGAGTCAGTAGGATAAACTTTAAGTCTGATGCTTGAGCACACTGGGGGATATTTCCTTAGAACATGCTAACTGTCTCCCTTCTCTCTGTCTTTTCTCTTGCTCTCTCTTTTTCTTTCTGTGGTTTTTTTTTTTTGGTCACATCACACTTCCTTTGTTGGACCCTCCAGCCACTGACTGAGAAAGCAAAAAATAACCGAGATGCCTGTGAGTATTTCTGTTCTGGAATAATCTATCCCACTGATTCCCGAACTAACAAACAGCGGTAGGAAGATAATGACGCTTCAGCAAAGACACTACTGATGAGATACGGGAAGGGACAATTGTTGCAGAAAACTGTCAAAACCACATAGTCGTTATCCAGGATGTTAATGTGCATATGTCAGTTGCCTTCTTGGCAAATAACTAATGTGGAGGGGTGGCTTTCTGTCGTGGCTGCTCGTCACCTGGTGAGAGAAATAGATGGTATCAGGTTGGTGTCCTTGCGGAAATGTTCATGGTGGTAGGACGGGAGGCATTCACTGGCGTGGGATGTTGTCAGTGCTATGACCGCAGAAGAGGGAGAAGCCTGCATCCTTCTAATACCACCTTGTTTCAGGTAGATGGACATTCTAAAAGTGAGGCTGTCCATTCTTTCAAAGATGCTTTAAAATGTGCTATTCCCTGAGGCATCTGTTCATATAAGAATTGATTTGTTGATCATTAATTTAATGTCTTGGATATATGGAGGGAAGGTATTAGGGCCTCAGCAACCTTGATTCAGAGGCACCAACCTTGATAATGCAGCTGCTCCAGCTGTTCTGCTTATGAGACTTTTGTATGTGATTTCTTTTGGAATATATACTTCTGTTAGTGGTGAGAATTGGGTACTTGTAACTTGCAGATTTTGAACATTCTTGAATTGAGGTTCCGGTGCTATACAATTCTTATTTCAGCATTAGGGGCTCCAAAAGATGCCGAGAATGCCCTGCCTATCCAGGTGGATTATGATGGCTATGATGCCCAGGTGTTCAGACTGCCAGGCCCATCCAGAGCCCAGCGCTGTACCACTTTCAGGTAAGAACGTTGTGAGTGTACTAGTTCTAGAGTAGCCGTGTTATGGCGTATTTCTTGTTGCGTAAAATGCTTTGAGAAATATAAGGAGGATTAAGCTCCACATGCTTACAACTGAACAAAAAGCTTGATCTGTAGCTAGTATTTATGGCTGGTTGTCTGGTATTTTACTTCTAAGATAGTGTGTGGGATCTAGGAAAAGGCGTAAGTATACTTTTTCCTTACATCATTAATTTTGTCTGAAGTAGAATGAAGCTAGTCTCTCTTGCTAAGTTCCTAGCAGATTTTGCAAGCTGGGTGAGAAAATACTTGCACAATAGACTTGCATAGTTGTAGAAATAACAGTTAGTTTGATGCACTGCTTAGTAACTGGTACTGAACCAGAGTGACGGGGAATATTCCCTGAAAATGATGCTTTTCTGAACGAGAGAAGAAATAAGAGAAGCTGAGTGCAGGTTCTCAAATATTCCATGGCCTTTCCTTTGAGAAGAAAGACAAATTATCCTCAGGTCCTGGCCAGTTTAATTGAACAACCTATAAATTTTAGTGCTTTTTCAAGAACATGGGTTTGATGAACTTCAAGTATTTTTTGCTTTCCTTCTTTCAGTAGTATTGCCTAAATCTGAGGAAACGGTGCACGTGCACTCACTTGTTAATAGGAGAAGCTTGTAGAAATCCATGCTGGAAGATGCCAGTGCAGTTTAGTAGTTAATAATTCCAAGTACTTTCCCTATACCTATGTGTTCCTAGCACTGTAGGCTCGGGTCTAGTATCTCGTAGACCATATCTATACTACCAGCTTGGTGTGGTGTCTGTAGAATTGCATAAGGAGTCGAGCATGCTCTTCACAGCCATTGTGCTGGAAGCATTTTAAAGCTCTGTTCTTGTATTGTTTGATGCACAAAACTATGTAGTACCCACATAGTCAAAAAAATAGTGATAACTTCCTTGTAGTCCTCTTCTTGAGTTCACCTATTGAATATTGACTCTCTTACATGACTTGGGCCTGCTCAAGTCCCTTGATAACCCAGGAATGAATCTGTTGTAAATATCACTGGACATATCTCTTTGTTTTCGGCAGGTCTGTGAGGGAGAGAGAAAGTCGTACCAGAAAGAGCTCTAGTTCCTATGACGTCTCGTGCAGCCCTTCTCTGCAGAGCCGCACGTTACCCCCAGAGGAGGTGAGGAGCCAGGCTTCTGATGACAGCTCGCTGGGCAAGATCTCCAACATCCTGATGATCCCACGGCCTCATCTGCACCAGTGTGAAGTCAGCAGCTCTTTGGGCTATACCAGCACCAGAGGTCAGCCTGAGGCAGACAGGAAAGTACCTTGGGTGGTGAGAGGGGAGAGAGAGAGGTGGAAGTTTGTATTGGCCACTGCCAGGCCAGCACAGAGGAGACGATGCTTATGTTAGCATTCATTGTACACCTTTTCCGCAGCTCCAGCTATGGCTTGGCTGTGCATTCTCCCTTTGTTATCCTTGTCCAATTCCATTGCTTTTTTTATTGGCTTGTCCTAAATAGAAGTGTCCTGACACTGATTTGCTCTTCTCCCTTGTCTATTGCTGCCTTTAATATTTGACTATTCTCCTGTGCCTGCCTGCAAATATGGACATATACAAGTAACTTTTTATTATCCGGGTCACCTATAATCTGTCAAATGAGAATTGGCTGTAGTAGTGAGCCCTGGGGGACCCTGCTTTTAACTTCTCTCTATGGGGATTTGTTGTCATTAAGCGTCACTTTCTGGATCCTTCCTTTTGACACCGTACTGCTGAGCTGTCTTGGTGTCAGTTAGCAGTGCTCACAGTTTCCTTTTTTTTTTTCTTTCAATTTAATTTTGTTCTCGGATAGTATGCAGTATCTTCCATGAACCCAGCTCATTTCTAGGTAAATTGCATTCCTCCTGCAGTTGCTTGATCTTCTGTAAAAATCTATCCCTGAAGGCTCTTTATGTGTGGTTGTTTTTTTTTTTTCATTCATGCTGTATGACACCTGATACCATAGTTATCCTGTTACAAGAATTAGGTGTACTGGTGTGGAACTGCTACGTAGAGTACTTCTCATTACATTTACCTTTCATGTTTTCCCCTGTTGTCAGTTAATATACACTTTTTTGTATTTCTGTAACTCCTTTAGTTTGAAGGATAGTCTTGTGACCCAGCTGAAGGTGTGCAACTGGGTGGGGATGTGTGTGGAATAGGACTGGTAGGGAGGGAAGAGTCAGAGTAATTGAGGTTTTTCACATGTTCTAGTTGGTAGGATGGAGTGGTAAATGAGACCCTTCCTTCTCTTTGGGATTTCCATTTGTTGAACAGAGTAATTTCTGCTTAGTCATCTGGTTTATTTCTCTCTTCTATTTCTAAATACCTGCATTTCTGTCCTACATTGAAGACTAATGACTAACTGCTAGCTGAGATCGTGCCCCATGTCTTCTTGAAGTAATCCCTTATTTCAGTGGTCAAATCCAAATGTTACAAAAAAGGCATATGTTGCTCAGCTGTAGCTTCTGCTGTACCTTTGGTACTCACCCTGACGTTTCTGGTGTGTCAGTCTTGATTTCTCAGGAAGTCTCAAAGCTCTGAGTAATTCTTCATAGTTGACTGAGGAAGTGATTTCTTTGTGGCTTCAGTAGTATAAAGTGACAGAGCGTACAGCAGTGCTATAATGGCAGATGAAATAATATTCCTTCTTGTCTGGATTCTTGTTTTATGTTGTGACTTGTAGACTGTATTGAAATTCCTTTCAGCTTCTCTCCCTGTCTACTCCTCTGCTCTCCTTATTCCCACTTACCCTGGGGAGTCCTTATATCCCTAAGCAATTAATTTTCTTCTGCTTGGCTTCTGCATGGTCTCACGCTGACTTTAAGTTGTGTTTTCTAGATGTCCTTGAGAACATGCTGGAGTCTCAGCAACGTGACTCCAGTGCCCCTGGGAGGTTCCACGTTGGCAGTGCAGAATCCATGCTGCACATTCGGCCTGGGGGATACACACCTCAGCGAGCACTGATAAACCCCTTTGCCCCATCCCGCATGCCCATGAAACTCACATCTAACCGGAGGCGCTGGATGCACACTTTTCCTGTGGGTAAGTCTGTTTCAGTACTACTGTTAGTACTGTTCAGTACTACTGTTACAGTAGATGGAGGCTGTTGAAGTGAATCATAACTATAACTTGGGTTGACGTTCAGATGCTGAATTGTTCTCCTATTTGTTTAGCACCTTGTAAGTAGGTCCTCCAAAATGTTTAAAAGAATATTCTGCTTCTCTGCCTTCAGAGAAGATGCCAGAAGTTGAAGTCTTCGAAGATTTCGTAAACATGCTTTCTTAATTTCCATTAGTTAGCATTGCCTGTGTTGTTGACAAAAAGAGGGTACATGCAACTGAGGAATCAATGCAGATGTGGTGATTAATGATCAAACTGTAACTGTGCAGGTCCGTCAGGAGAAGCTATCCAGATCCATCATCAAACCCGTCAGAATATGGCAGAAATGCAGGGCAATGGGCAGCAGGATTTGACACATTCCTCTGCTGAGCTGCTGGAGCTGGCTTACCATGAGGCAACGGGCAGGTGAGGTCCTTAGGATGAATCTGTGTAGACTTTGCATGAACATCCCTTTTCCTTAAGATTTTATATATGTTACAGTTAAAAAGTTATTCAACTTAAAGATCACAACCACATATGCAGTATATACTATTATTATGAGATATAAAGATCTTTTGGCGAGGCTGGAGATGGTTTACCTCCCCTAATTTGTGGAAGGTGGTAGTTTATCACAGAGAGTTTGCAGTGCACAAGCAATACAATGCATCGTTCATGGAATTGTTCGAAATTGCCTTCTAAAAGCCTGTGTCTTTAATTCTTGACTTCTTATCCCAATAGCCGTGACCTTCATCCCAGAATAGAACACTTTTTAGCACAGAACGTAGCTTTGCCTCACAGTTACTGTTGAGCAATTTCAGTGCTATCTGTTCAGTACAGCCATCAAAAACATGAGGGATGGATTGCAAATGAAAGTACCTATGTTTGTAAAATAGTTTTCTTTAAAAAAAAAACAAACCCCAAAGAAAAAAACAAGCTTTGGTCAGCGTTGGAAGCTTATATTAATTGCTGTCTCGGAGACACAAAAAAGATCCCAGTGTTACTGGATGTGGCAT
This sequence comes from Dromas ardeola, assembly GCA_013398915.1. Lineage (NCBI taxonomy): Eukaryota > Metazoa > Chordata > Aves > Charadriiformes > Dromadidae > Dromas > Dromas ardeola. The sequence continues at coordinate 44,553 of VYZM01005808.1, read as the reverse complement.
AGTTGTGGGTAGGCTGTTATTACAGTGAGAGAAATTAGGTCGTTCACCTAGGCCATTTTTTCAAGCTGCACAGTTGTTCTCCACTCTCCAGGTACTGTCTTACCCGTTTTTTATCTGATTATTCTTTTATTGACAACACTTTGTCCATGTTTTTCACTCTAAGTGTTGTTTGACAAAACCATTTTGGTAGCTTAGGCACTTTAAAATTCTCAGTAAGTTTTTTTTGGTTTTTTTTTTTTTTCTTTCATCATTAACTTTTGTATCTTTCCTGCTATGTGTTTCTTTCCTCTTGCACGCTTATAGAAATTCGTGTTACCTATTGTTTCTGGATGTCCAGGGTGAGTGGGGACACTGCTGGTATTCTCTGCCTTTTTCATTTTCAGAGATTTTTTTTTTTCTTGCTCTCTTCAAGCAGTCCTTCAGGGAATGGCACTGCTTAATTATTCTTTCATGCTTTTTTTTTCTTTTGTAGGGAAATTGTTGCCCTATCTTATACTTTGTATTGTCCTTTAGAATGCTCTAATCCCTGTGTTGCATAGTTTTAATATGACATCATCCTCACCAACTTTGTTCTCTAGTCCTACTTTTAAAAAATTTGCCTTTTTACAACTTCATAAGTACATCCTAGTGTGTTAAAGTATCTTGTCATTAACAACAATCTTGATAATTCTTTTTCTTGATGTCTTTGTGTTCTCTCTGGGTGACGTACTCATCCAAAGCAATTTATTCGGTCTGGAATATTGGTTTTATAGACCATGAAATGAGATCTGTAAATAACTAGCTAAGTTTTATTTCTCTCCTGGGAGGTATACGAGTAGCTGGTTCTCTGCTGTCCTGCAAAGATAGTGCGTCGGTTATTGCTGGAGGCAAAGAACAAACAGTATGGATGGATAGGGAATGTTGTTACAGCCTTCTCTGTGCTGCTTTTGTGCCTGTTACCATCTCTGCAAACATCATTGAGCGCATGGTTTCACCACTGGCTCAGCTGAGACAGCAGGCTGATTACTTATTATTTGTTATATCAACTCTTGTTAAAAGCAAGGAATGGCATGAGCGAGGAAAACTTGTATAACGCAGTCTGTTTTGTTTCTCTCCAGACATGTCAGCTCTCGGCATCCAGGTGACAGTGCCTCTTTCCTGAGCTTCAGCGCAACAGAAGAGTACTCTAATGGGCTGGCTGGCAGCAACGGTGCAGGTAACAAAGTAGTGGTAGAGCGTGAAGCTGGGAGAGAACGCCCTTCCTTATTGGTAGTGACAAATTAATAGAGCCAGAAGTCATGGAAGGTGGATGGATCGGGCATTACAAAGGAGAAAGAATCGATAATGGAAAAACAGTTTTCAACTTTAAGTCATCTGTTAATGCTCTTACTTGGACTTTTTGGTGTGCAGTAGTTTATTGGGTTGGTTTGTTGTTTTTGGTTGGATTTTTTTTATTTAACTTCTCTAGGTACATCTTATAAACTTTAGTATAGAAAGATGCTAATTGTTTACATATGATAAGCTCTCGGGCAGTTGCTTAGTTCCATAACACAGCACTGCTGCTGAGACACAAAGAGTAACTAAATATGCACTGGTGTTGTTCAGAACTCTTTTTTTTTTTTTTCTGGGTGGGGTTTCCTTAGGGTGTCACCCTTTGGATTAAGAAACTTGTTTAAATACATATATTTTACATACACAAACTGATGGAAAGAATGAAGTTTGGTCGTATCTAGGTTTTGAGAGAAGCTGTAAAAAAGCAGGTTTATTTTGCAAGCAAAGTTCTGGCATTCAGGGTTTTCTAGCGTTTCTTGTCATTATCTACAAATGCACTTTGTCCAGATTTTAAGCACTTTGAACATGGTGCTGCTTATACTAAATGTTACTCATACAGCCCAAAATATTTCATCATATTTTTGAGAGAACGCACATGTTTGTATTTTCAGTTGAACATTAGCGCTGTCTTTCTTACCTTACCCAGACACCTGAATTAGTGGAAATTCTCAACATTTCTTTTGAATTCTGGAAGTGGAACAACACGCCACACTAAGCATTCTGTTGTGTTGTCTATTTTTTTGCAGCCTGCCTTCTGATTTTATGGTCGTGCTTTTAGGTGGGCACATGGGGAAAAAAAAAATTGATCTTTTGGACTGTAGCATTCAAAACTCCTGTTCTTCTTTCAAAACCAATTTAAAGATTATTTTTTTAAAACAAATTCACCCTTCTGAATTACACTGGGATGAAAACAAATATGTTTTCCTCTATGCTCATACCTTGAAGAGCCATAAAGAAGTCAGCAGACTTAATTTTCTTGTCTCTCTTGTCTTGTGTTCACGTAGTTGCATTACAGTGATTTTGTTGTTTCCTTCCGTGGATTTCATCTGAATACATTTAATTTTCTTGCTTTCTTTTTTTCTGCTTTCCAGATAAGCTTTGTTTATTCTCGCAATTGCTAAACTGTATTTCAGCTGCTGGATACAATTTACACAATGTAGATGCAAAGCATATCCTGGCAATAAACACACTTGCATTTTATAGAAGTTTTTTGTGTCTGTAGATTGGATATAAATCATGTATGTGGTGGAAATTAATCTGTGTCTGTCTTTGTGAAAGTCGTTATGAGCACCTTCCCTGCCTAAACACCCTCAGCCATCTGTAGCTGACACACTGTGACTCAGTGATTTGACTTATGTTCCTCCCTTATGGTTTGAGTCACCTGTGAAATGAAACAGTTCTTTTTTCTTTTTTTATTTTATTTCCAAAAATATGATTTCTCAGTGAGTCTGGTTGTCCCCTGCTGCCCACAGCATGTTTGGCTGCAACATGGGCTTCACAGTGAAAAATTACCCCATCTATTTACAGTGACATCCAGTATGTTGTCTCTATTGTCCAGCAGATGGTAGATGATCATTCAGAGCAAATAAATCTTGTTGCAATTCCCTGAGTAGATGGCAGATGGCATCAGCGGAGTTGGTGAAAGATGAATGTCAATTTGAGCCAGCTTCTCTGCTGTTTTACTGGCATCATCATGGAAGCAGATAACCATCCTTTCTGCTAGTAAATGCTATTTAGAGTAACAGCTATGATGTTGATGTCAGTTTCCTGGATAAATCTACATAAGCTAGTTTTATAAAAATGGCTCCTTTTAAATGTGTGGAGGCTTCCTGAAATTTGTATTTTGATAAATGCCTTTTAAGCCAGCAATTTTACTTGTCTCCTTAGCTGCTCGTTTCCGCTCATGTGCCACATCAGCTGTTTATACAGCTACATGATGAACCAGCTCAGGGATCTGATCCAAATGAAGAGTAACTGGAGTTTCTCTTTGCTGTATGGATTGTTTCACTGTAACTACACAAATATTGATGCAAATACAGCAAATGTGAAATGGGGACTAGGAAGAACCGGTCAAGGGGTACCATAGCATCATGTTGGCTTAGTGTTCGCTGAACTGTAGTTTTAGTATCTGTTCCCAGGCTAATAGGCTGCTTAGAATGAATCCGTTCGACAGTGAGAAAAATCAGTGTCTGAAGTCCTATATCAAAACTTAAATATAAATTTTCATTAGTCTTAAGTCCCTCATTAGTCTTTATTTACGTTAGTATAAACCAAATAAACTGAATTCTGATCAAAACTGAGCACCTCTTCAATAGCTGTCATTTTATCTCTTTTCACAATGAATAAAAACTTCCTTACGATTCTTCCGTAGTGAAGTATGCACCAAGGTATATCTTGCAAGTTGAAACATAATGGAAGTTGCTGCCTTTTCAGAACATGGTAGTTTTAAACAGTCTGTAATTAAGATATTGGCCCTATTTAGGGGCACCAAATTAGTAGGGGCTTAATTAATACTTTTCAAATTTTTGTATTTGCTGAATCAAGAAGAGTGACTGTTTGCTTTGTTTCCTCTCCGCCCCCTGGCAGACAGGTGAAATGTGTACTAGTAGTTTATGCCTAAAAATGTTGGAATTGGAGTAAATCTGTATCGTGATTTTTATATATTACTTAGACTCTTTAGAGTCTTGGATAATTAGAATCTTATATATGGGTTCTCTTCTCCCACCAGGTGAAAGTCTGTTATGATTTCCTTTCTTGCTGCTCCTGTGTTCTAAAAAATTCTTTCTCTTTACTTACTCCATGTTCATAAAATAAGAAAACCAATTAAAAAGACTCTGCTTTTGGGTACTGAATGTATTTAAAAGCGCTTAGGTGCTGAGACCTTGAGATTAGCAAGCTAAGTGATTTCAGATGACACTTCTTTTTTGTTATTTGCTTTTTTATGGCATCTACTTTTCAAGATGTGTTTCACCATTTTGGGGAGGTTTTTTTTGCTTATTTGTTAGCTGCTGAACACATCTAATGAGATGTTTGAATCTTACCCAAGATGTCTTTGTTTTTTTCTCGTTAGTTGGCTTTGTGTATTTTTCTGCACTGCAGAACCCCAAATTCTTTCCAAGGAGAGAAATGCCATATTCTTAAAACATTTGCATGCTTTTGATTTATTTTTATTTGAAATTAAAGTGAAGCGCATAGTTGCTTAAAATAAAATACATATTTCTTTCTTGTAGGGATGAACCTCAAAACTCAGAACAGGGATTCCTTGGAAGATGCTGTCTCTAACTCTCCGGATCCAAGTAAGCAGGAGAAAGGTTTGGAAAAGAGTTTGCATAGGTGGGAAGACAGGGAGGGAAAGGGCATTACATACATAGAGGCGTCAGGGAGGTGGTAGGCAAGAAACTGAGGAGCCTGCTTGGGTTTTGGCAGTAGTTTATTTTGCCCTGCGGTAATTTGCAGGATCTCCCTGTACTGTGTGTCTCACTGTGATGGCAGTTCTGTATCTCTTAAGAGTATGTGAAACTGGTTGTGGTATTACATTTGAAATTCTTTCCTTACCAGACACTATTAGGCAAAAAGTTTAAGCTGCTGAACTCTTATCTGCCTCTCAATATGAAAAGTTTGCTTGGCATCAGCTAATTGAAGCAGAAGTAATACAGTCAGTTTCTGAATTTGATACTGTTTACTGAGAAATATCTGTCTTCATCTAATACAGGAGCAAGTGTGTGACTGGTTAGGAAAACATTTTCCTTATAGTGGTCCGAACTGTATTACTTTCTTGTGCAGTGTTCCTACCATTAATGCTAATGTTTTTATAGTAAAATAACTTTCTGTCTGTAAGATCTCTATGACAGGAAGTTAAGAATTGGTAGTTGGCCAAGTGCCTTGCTATAGATTGTTTGAGGCAAGTTAGAATGTAGTGCAGTAGTGAACTGATGATTTGATATAATTTAGTTAGCTCTTGCTTTTCAATGTCTAGTTTTAGATCTCTGTAATCTCAAAACTGCAACATAACTCTAGGAAAGGGTGTGGGGAAGGATTGCTTTCCAAGTTACTATTTTTCTGGTCTTCCCACCCCTCTGGATCTGTCTTCTGTTTTTAAACTGTAGAAATGCTCTCTTTTCTGCTGTTGTACTATTCCAGAAAGAGGCTGGTCTGTCATTCTTTCTCTCCTCGTCTCCAGCTCCTCCTGCAGTTGTCTAGGATGCAAAGCTGGTCTGATTTTCATGTTCAGACTTGGAATGTTGATCTGTTTTATTAATAATGAGTAACTGCACCTGACTTGCTGTAGTTTTGAAAGAGCGGTGGCTGTGTCAGCTCTAGCTTTCAATCAACAGAAAATTAAATGTATTAACTTTGAATGCCATTTGCATGATGGGATTGAATTAGCATGTGCACTGCATTGTTTAACAAACTCTGTCTCTTTCTCTCCCTCCCTTCTTCCCGTCCTACTTTCCTTTTCTCTTCCCATTCCACCCCCTTTTTGTCCCTGTTGACTTTACGCCAACTCTGTTTTTGTCCCTCATTCTTTCTAACTTTCCTCTTCATGCATTTCTTTCATCTTCCTCTGCACCCTGTTTTTTCATGGGTGACCATATATGCCCCCATTGTCTGCCCCCCAATGATACAACGAGGCAGTTCTGACGCTGTCTGCTCCCCCCGTAGTGCCAGGCTTCTGTTGTACAGTTGGAGTGGACTGGAAATCTCTCACTACTCCGGCGTGTCTTCCTCTTACCACGGACTACTTCCCCGACCGTCAGAGTCTGCAGAATGATTACACTGAGGGTTGCTATGATCTCCTCCCAGAAGCTGACATTGACAGGTTTGGCCAGCACCTTCTCTGTAAAGTAACTTGCATTCAACCAATTAAGGTGCAGTTGATGGAAGAGGAACGCTTTGGAGACTGTACAAGAGAAAGATGAATTGCTAACATAGTTAGCAGCAAAATACTTAGATTTTTTTCTTTTCAGTGGTAACTTTGCACCTTTTCTGATGTTACCATCCAACAGTGTTGTGTTCTGTAAATTTTATGTTAGAAATTGTTTGCATACAAAACTTTACATCTCTTTCTTGTGCTGTTGTATTTCAATCAAAAAAATCAACCTTGAACGGTCATCTTTGTTAATCTGTTTTCTAGGAAGTATTTTGGAAACACTAAGTGAGCAAATGCATGTATATGCGCAGTGTTTAAGCTGCTTATCCGCACCTTGAGGGATATTTAGTTTCAATAATATAGTGTTGGTGGGATAAACAGAACTTCTCAGCTTATCTTGGAGTCTCTGGTAACTATTCTTTAATAGGGTTGGCTTGGTTTTTTTTCTGAAGCTGTCTTATCATAAACATTTTTCAAACTTTGCATAACTTGTAAGACATCAGAAAGACCTGTTCATGGTGCTGCTTGATGGGAACAAGCCAAAAATATTAGTCAGGGTGATTGAAATACATAGGAAATAGCAGGATTAATGAGGAAACACCTGAAAGAAATGTCAAATGTCCCTTTATAGCAGGAAGGTGAAGTTCAGAGCAGAAGTAGTTGTAATAAGATGCCATAGTGATGTGTGTTTTAATCTCCCTCTGCTCTAGACTTCCTGCTGTGGGAGAGGGGGGAGCATTGCCTGCACACTTGCAGTCCTGAGCTCTGCTGAACATTTACAACCTGCACTGAGATTCTCTGCAAAATGCCGTAAAAGTGTTCATTGGGGAATTTATTGGAAGTTTATCAACTGTTGTAAGCAAATTTGTTACTAGTTGCAAAAGTGCTTTCAAAAGCATTAATAAGTATTGCCAGACAGCTAATCATCACCAATTTAAAACAGAAAGGTACCCATTTTTCTCTCCTGTTCCTGCAGGTTGGTTTTCACAGGCAGAGGGCTCCACTTGCACGGAGCCCAGTGCAGGCATAAATCCTCAATTAGGAAACGCAGAGCTAAGAATAGGTGTGTGGTCAGCTTCCTTATTCTAGTCTCCTTAACCTTTGTGTTCAGGAGAGATGAGGAAGGAGTGCAGATGACAGCCCAACAGGTGTTTGAGGAGTTTATTTGTCAGCGTCTTATGCAAGGCTATCAAATTATTGTGCAATCCAAACCACAGAAACCAGCCACAACTGTGCCACCCCCGCTCAGCAGCAGTCCCCTTTACAGTCGAGGTGAGTGACTTTGTATTGGCAATTCAGTCTTTTGTCTTGCTCTCCTTCTGCCAGTCCCAGTAACCTCTGTGAATAAGGCATAGGTGCTCATTGAAGCCCCCTGTTCTTTTTTTCTTTCTTTTTTTTTTT